>JAXGGA010006719.1:0-67795 GCA_038373865.1 Uloborus plumipes
TTTAAAATTTAAAAAATGAAATTGCACTAAAGTGTTTATTCACTGATCGGTTTAGTCTATACAGCTACTAAAGCAGGAAATATGTGGTGCCCCCTCCAGTCACTCTAGCTCTCATACCAACTATGGTCTTGTACCAGAAGAGGGCGCTCCAGCTAAGAGACGAGAGCTGAGCGGAGCCAAGAGCCAGACCGACGACGAGATGGGGCAGAGCTAAGGTGTCCCTAACGACGAGGGCCAAGCCGTGGTCCAAGTGACGACGTCAAACCCCTACAATACTTGTATTCCTTGTAAATGTTTATGTGTTTAATGTGTATTAAATCGTCCTATAATTAAATCAACCAAGCAGAAAAGTAGTCCTGTTGCTCTTTGAACATCAAGTGGGTCAGAACCCCCCACATATACATACAGTAGATTTCAGAGCAAATGTCCATTGAGAATAATGAGATTTTTATTCAAAAATTATTTTTTTTTTCTTACGTTCTGCATTAGAAGCCCTTTCTAATTAAAATGTTTTAAAACAAACATTATTGATGGGATTGAAGAAAGTCATTTTATTGGAAAACATAATACTTTTCTGGTAAGCAAAGTTAAAGATTTTAATATTTGAGACGGACATATGCCATCGTGAATGAAGTCTTTGAGCACGAGGTGGAGCTTGTCATTGCCAATTTGGCAAACTGCTAGCGACTTACCCCTGAACTTTCGGACCTTCGAGCATGTACTCTTTGAAAATTGGATTGTGACGAGATAAAGTCTGCAAACCCTCGGATTCCACGTCTATCTATAAGGCTCTCAGGACCACTTCTTGACATAAACATAGGGGAAAAAAACTTTTATCCCAATTGTGTTACAAACTGTTCATTCTTATTAATATTAAAAACTTTTTGACGAGCCAGGGAAATTTCGAGTTTGGTTCGTGCGTGGTGATTTCTAGGCATGAAATTAACGTAAACATGAAATTCCATTATATTCTAAGTAGGGTCATTCATTGTCAAGAGTACGAGGAGTCCCCACTCGACCCCCTTCGATTTTGATGAAAATTTTTTTGGATGTACATATAAGACTTGCATGAAACCATACAAAATTATAGCTCCATAAGCTTTATGGTTCAGCCAGTAAAAATTATTTTATAAAGGCCTCTTTTTCGTGTCTTGAAAAAAATGACCAAATCGTCAAGTTTGTGCTTTTATTTCTCGCGACCTAAGACGATGATCAGGCTCAAATTCGGTGATTCTGATCACTGTTTAGAGTAGAAAAGCCTACTTGTGTAACAAAAGCTCCATGCACTGTAGATTTTTTGCAATTTGCTGCCAAAGTTGGTAAAAAATCGTATTTTGGAAAATTTTGACCATACGTTATCAGCTTGTATCTGCTAAGATAATGACTTTCTGAAGCTAATTCTTACTTCGTTTGTAACCTGATAGTTTGTCCGAAAGGTGTGCAAGTGGCATCTTGATAGAACAAATAATTGCTGAATTATGCGAGTTGAAATTCCAGTCAAATTTCTTTTTTCTCAATTTTGTCTCATTTTTAAAGGGCAATATCTCAAAAGGGTCCTCTTGATTTCAATTTTCTTTACATCATTGGAAAGAACACACTTTTCTTAACTAAGAAACGTTGTTTTTTTTTTTGAGACAAACCAGTTTCAAGGGAATATTGCAGATCAAAAATGTGTACGTCATTCAACGTGAAACCAAAGAAAAAAAGACATAGACCTCAAAAGCTGATGTCGATTTGTTCTATTAAAATTTACAGGAGCTATTTTACTTATGTTCTGATGAAAAAACCCTTTTCTAGATATTTTTGAACTTAAGTTTTTGTGTGCGTATCCGTAAAATTCAAGAAATGACAAAAAGTAAAGTTTCGTTTTTAACAAAATAATTATCTTCTTATCGCTTCTATAAGAGCTTGAGTCTTTTCCTATGTGTTATTTTTAAGCACTGAAAACAGAATTTCGGACGATATGTCACTGGGCAAGGCTGTAGATTATTAATGTTTCAAGGTCATAAAAAGCATCTTCCCATTTTCTATCATTTTTGTTTATGGGCAAATTGCAATCATAGGCTTAATATCTAGACACATCCTCGGCAGTATAAAGAATAGATTTTCAATTACTACTTATCATATTTTCAATTACTATTGTTATCATTTACATGGTGGAAATAATTGCAATATTCAACTCTATCGAAAACTTTCGTAATCGCTTTTTAGAATAATGGCTTTGCAGTCCCATTATACTTATTTTTTATCACGTACACACCATATTAACTGTTTTATTGATTATTTATCTCATTTATTAATTGTTTTTATTTTTATTTTTTTGAAAAAGGAAACAATGCTTTTTATGAATTTAAAATATTGGTGACACCTTGCCAAGTGACATATCATCCGAAATTCGGTTTCAAGAGCTTAAAAATAACATAGGAAAAGACTCAAGCTCTTATAGCCAGCGATAAAAATATAATTATTTTTGTTAAAAACGAAACTTTATTTGTTGCCATTTCTTGAGTTTTTACGGATGCGCACACAAAAACTAAAGTTCAAAAATATCTAAAAAAGGGTTTTTTCATCAGAACATAAGTACAATAGCTCCTGTAAATTTTAATGGAACAAATTGACATCAGCTTCTTTCCAATGATGCAGAAAAAATGGAAATTCAAGATGACCCTTTTGAGATATTGCCTTTTAAAATTGAGATAAAATTGAGAAAAAAGAAATTTGACTGGAATTTCAACTCGCAGACCTCAGCAATTATTTGAGCTATCAAGATGCCACTTGCACACCTTTCGGACTAACTATCAGGCTGCAAACGAGGAAAGAATTAGCTTTAGAAAGTCATTATCTCAGCAGACAAGCTGATAACGTATGGTCAAAATTTGCCAAAATACGAATTTTTACCAACTTTGGCAGCAAATTGCAAAAAATCTACAGTGCATGGAGCTTTTGTTACACAAGTAGGCTTTTCTACTCTAAACAGTGATCAGAATACCGAATTTGAATTTGATAATTGTTTTAGGTCGCGAGCAATAAAAGCACAAACTTGAAGATTTGGTCATTTTTTTCAAGACACAAAAAAGAGGCTTTTATAAAATAATTTTTACTGGCTGAACCATAAGGCTGATAAAGCTATAATTTTGTATGGTTTTGAGAGTCTTGTATGTACATCCAAAAAAAATTTCATCAAAATCGAAGGGGGTCGAGTGGGGATTTTCTCTAAATTTGTGACACTTGACATGGAATGACCCAGTAATAACAAAATGCTTTATGTACTTCCGAGAAACAGAAACTAGCAATGTAAATAATTATGCTACAGAACAACATCGTATCGAGTGTTAATAAAGGGAAATTAAAGAACCATGAATTATAGTATATCAATAATAACTTAATAAAAATCAAATCATTAAAATAAAAAAAAAAAGGCTTGATTAATAATTCTACGAAAACAAACTTGGAGTAAAGACAAATGTCTAGAAAATTTTTCAGTCATAATTGTTTTTAAGTGGAAAAAACGCAATATCTTTCATTTTGACTATTATAATAATGTTCAATCACAAATTTAGATTTTTTAAACGACGAATGATTTTTGCAATTAACCTAATTGAACAAGATGGAAACGATAAAATTTGATTTGCAACTTTTGCACCAAAATGAGCAAAACAAAAGATAATTTTTATTTAATTACATTGCATTTATCTATACGACTGTTAAAAACTGAAAACAGATGAAGTAAACAACTGTCGTACTTCAGTAAACAAACCCAAAACAAAAAGAAAGGAAAAAGAAATAAAAAGATAAAACGTAATTTCCAAAACCTTATACTGTGATAAAAACTCAACAATAAAGCACAAAAAATATTAATTTAAGCTTAAAAGTGATCTTGTAAGATACTTTTGCAGGCTCAATATAACAAGATTTAGGGTTTTTTTATTTATTTATTTATTTATTTATTTTTTTTTTTTTGTAAGCTAGGATAACACTTGAACAGGAATTTTTAAAAGACAGGGAAAAAATCTGGTAAAAAATCAATCAAGCAATAAAAGTTCCTTCTTTTAAAACACTTTTTTCTAGCGAACAATAGTGACTCTATTTTCGCGAACTTCTTTAAAAAAAAAGTTTCAAAAACCTTTGTTCCGAATTCAGGCAGCAGTGCTTTAAATAGCACAAAAATGAAAAAAAAGGAAAGAGGAAAAACAGCAAGAGAATAAAGAGCAAACATAGCTGCAGAATTTCTAGCGAATTTTTCTTTTCTACAGAACAATATTTAACTAAAGCCCTTCTTTTAAGTCAATAAAATGGTGACTTGGCTCTGTATGGAGACACCGTATTTAAGAATTGTTTGATTGATGGAATTTCAATTTTCCACACGATTATTTTCATTTTTTTTCCTCTGTGATTGCATTTTTTAACAATACGTTACTCTGAAGTATTTAAAGTTATAATATTTAAAGCAATTTCAAATGTTCGTTTTTACCAATAAAAAAATTATAGGGAGCATGTTTAAAAAAAATTGCATCAAGTGAACGCAGTTGTTCAAGCAAAAATTCTTTATTTCAAACTTCCAGACACGTGTTTTAATAATTTTGTTGTATTTGTGCGTATAAAACAGAAGAAAACCCAATGCATAAATTATTTCAATAAAAGTAATGCAACATTAAAGAAGAAAAAAATCTTAATGCTTGAAAAATTCTTCTTTATACTTCTCAACATCATAGGATATCTCTCATTTATAATCAGGGCTTAATTTGCAAGCGATCTGTGACGGAACTTTAGCTTTTGCGTTTCTATTTAGGTTTGTGCAAGGTTTTGTACAATGGAGATAATTTATGCCATTTACGAAGGAAAAATGATGCTAAAGAGAAAGACTATAAGTCACCTGCACTTTTTCTTTGTTTATAAATAAGCAATGTTTATAATATTACATATAATATTTATAATATGGGATGATGCATTTCGACAAATTCAAGAATGGCTCACAAACAGTAATTTCAGAAGTATTAAATGCTGTAATGCGTTAAATATTATCGAATTTCAAGAATTAAAAAAATATTTAAATAAAAAGTTTCAAATACTTTTACAAACGTAAAAATACAATTGATTTCGTTAACTAAATAGCTTTTCAAGTATTGTTTTCCAAATTCCACGAACAATTTATTATATTTCACCAAAAGGTACATACTAATTGTTAAAACTGCGAAACATAAAAAAAAAACATTTCATTTTACAAATAAAATATTTTATACAAAAACAGTATCCCTAAACTATGCTTAAGTTTTCACAAATACGTCAAAAAAAGATAATGTTATGGAATGCAAAAAAAAAAAAAAAAAAACAGTATAAGCCCCGAGGAAAATTTAAAATTCGAATGATAGGGTGATGTGAAAACTTTGTTTGAATCAAATCATATTTAAGTTATTTTTTTTAGTTAGAAGTGTCATTTTTTCCCTTCCTATTTCTTTTTGTTTTCTTTCTGTCTTCCTCTTTTTCTTTCTTTTTTTTTTTTTTTTTTTTTGTCTTATAACCCAGTGATCGACTATTATGTCAAGTTTGAAAAAATTAATCTCTACCGCAAGTAAAACCGTTATATGACAATAAATGGCAAAAATACAGTAAATGGAATTCTAAAACAAAAAAAAAAGAATAAAAGGAAAAATCCAGTGTAAAATTTGAAAAAATAATTATAAAAGAAACATTATAGAGAAAAGAAAAAATCCTGAAAATATGTATGATTGAAAAAAAAAAAACTTTTCGTCTGAATAAAATTTGAAATAAGTTTTTATAAGAAAATTATTACAAATTCAGAGCATTATTATTATAAAGGCTCATTTACATCTTTGTTAATTAGCAACATAAAATTATCATAAATCATAGAAAAACTACGAGTAAATTTTTAAAATATCCGAAAGAAAGAGAAAATTTAACTAACCCTCAAGTAGATATGAAATAACGTAAGAATGAAAAAGAAGAATAGCAAACTACCATAAGTATTTTAATAGCAAAAAAATTATTATGTTGAGTTTTAAGGATTTTTTGAATGGCTATACAAACCCAGTTCAAGCAATAACAAATTAAAACAGTGTCCATTACCAGGCAAATAAACGTTAAGTCTTTCTAACATTTCTAGAGCTTATTTTCCTTGAATGTCAAAAGTTCTTGGCAACAGTTCAAATCGTGGATGCAGATAGCAGTGAGAAATGGATATTTAAGATCCAGTCGGAAGGTAAATAGAATATTCCTATCTTTTTTTTTCTTTTTTTTAACTTTCAAATCGTATTCTCACACAGTACCATGCATCATTTATTTACTTCTTTTTTTAACGCTAACTTTAACTGTGTAAATTATAGCTTTTGGCTTCTATATATATATTTTTCTGTAAACATCAGCGCAGAATAATCATTTTCACACTGGTGTTAAGAATGATAATATTTATATTTCGTGCCAGTTAGTTTATTTGTTTCATTTGATTTTTTTACATTGCAGTTCCATTTTTATACCCACACATATATTATATAAATACGTAAATAAATAGATATAGTGAATATAGTGAAAACTTAAAACGAGAAGTACTTAAAAAAAAAACACTTAAAATTATTCGATAAAACATTTCATGGATACTCCAAAATAGATTTAAAGCCCAGTTCATCAAGAATTAAGCAAGCCTTCTTTGATACGTATCAAAGAACACGAGAAGTGTGTAAAGAAACAGGACTGTAAACACTCCTCCATTGCTCAACACCGTTGGTCCTGTGATCAAAATTTTGATTTTTTTTTCGGCTAACATTATACATGGGTGTTGCTTTGTTTTTTATTTAGATTTTTGGGAATCTTATTATTTCTGGGAAAATTCGAATTATGTAGTTAATGATCTGTCGAGCACACCCCCTTTCCCTGGTATTTGGAAATCTTTCCTCTAATATTCCTTTGTCCAATACGTTTTCCCTACACATAGATGTCACTGTTGTTCCTCTGACGTATTAGCTTCCGGTTCCCACTTCTATGTGGCTCATTTATTCTGGTTCAGCTTAGCTTCACCTGTTTACTTGTCAGTCTTCGACATGTGAACCTGTCTTTTTATTTTTATTTTTATGCACTGATGATGGGGCTTGCAGTTTATAGCCCCGAAACAGCAATTTGCTGAGTTTTAAACTCTTTTATTAGTATTTATTTGCACTTTTTAAACGTTGTCTATTTTTACATATATTTAGAGTCTGTTTCCTCAACCAAAGATATATGTTCCTCTACAATCCTATAGCAGCTACGCTAGCGGAGCTGTATTTCGTTTACCATCACGGGGGCCCCGATAGAACGCGTGCATTGTGTGACGAGGGGCTTAAATTCTTTTTATAGTTTATATTATTTACTTTTTCTCCACATAAATAACAGATGATTCTCGGTTTCAAGTGATAATTCAGTTAGATTTCACATTCATAAACAAGTTTCTAACCAAGCCGCATGGCCTTGTAAAATGCTAGTTTTGGTGAAAATTACGTAAGTTTAGAATAAATGTGGAAGATTTAAATATTGTTTAATATACTTTTTTTCAAACCCAATTTTGTCCTCTGATTTTGCTGTGTACATTTTTCAACTCGAATTTTTTTTAATATTTATTCTTAATGTTTAAAAAAATGAGAAAAAATAATATTTTTGAAAGAATTCAAACTGCAGGACACCTAACCCATTTCTGATTAGACTGAAATTTTTTGTGGAATATGTGGGTAGGTAAGGGTAACTTTTTATCAACTTAGTAAATTGAATTTCGAAAAAAAAAATTTCAATACACCCTATTACACAATCGATCCATAAACAGAATGAGAAAAGCCTCAAATAATGACCATTGTAGCTTTTAAATGCAAAATTTTGAATGCAACGTTCCTCATAATCGATTTCACTTAAGTAAATTACGCACGAAAAAACAGTAATGTAATGTAAGTAATAAATACAACGCTAAAAAGATTCTGTGGGGAGCACATTCGCTTATTTTATTTATTTAATTTCGTTACATAAAATTGTAAGAATCCTTAATTCGTGATGCTTTTCAGTAACGGGAACTTAAAATGTTAATCAAAGTGATACACTGTATTTTTACAATAATAACTGAAAGAGAACATTAAAAAAAAAATCTAGAGTTTTGATTATTATACTTCGAAAAAAAAAGTGTTTTACGTTTTGAAAGCACTAGAATGCGTGGACGAAAAATATGAAGTTATCCTACTAGCCTAACATGAAATATTTTGTTATTTTTCTCTATTTAGCAGTATATAATTTTTAATGTTCCAGTTAAAAGCACAATCTACTTCAAAAAATCCTTACAATTGAACAAAGAATTTCAACGTTGTTAGTTTTATCTCCGTGAAACCGAAGTAACAATTTTAATTGTATCTTTTGAGAACATTTTTTTTCGGACGTAAATTTTCTTTTGATTCTAAAAAGTATCATTAGTTTAAAAAGGAGAAACAAGAAATAAAATAAAGCAAGAGTAAAATAAAAATATAACAGGCCTTGCGATCTAAAAATTTAGTTAGGAACACTAAAAAATGAACGCAAAAAAATACTTCCGAACGATGCATCATTTTTCATACATTGAAAACATTGCATATAATAAATTCGTAAAAAAAATATTCTGCCGAAGAAAATAGATGAAGAAACAAAACAGGTCGTTTGCTAAAGCTGTTGCTTAGCAACCAGCTATATTTCTATCAGATTTTTTTCCTCTTCACTTTAACTCTCAGTGTAACAAATTTTACATCTCGTTATAGTTTCAGTTTTTTTTCCTCCATGTAACTTACAAGTCACAATGCTCTGTTTTCTCAATTTAACGGGTGCTTAAGTGCATTTTAAAGTACTTTTGGAACTGAAATGTCTTGTTTATTTGCTTCAGTGACCATCTTACTTTGAAGAAATGTTCCTTAATCTATTACATTCTAAATATTTTCATTCTGTAAATGAAGGTGAAGGAAAGAGAAAATTTATTCATTGCTATTCTTTGCTGCACAACTTCTTTTACTGATTCGACAGCATTAAATGAAGGTTAAAAAAAAGATTTTGTGAGCTTTATTTTTTTTCCTTCACTTTTTCAAACTTGAAGAAAGTGGTGTTTCTGATTGAATATATTCGGTGTTTGCTTATGTGCGAACTCATTGAATGAAAAAAAGCTTCTAAAAGTAAATAACTAAGTTAGAACTTAACATTATTTTGAATTATAATGCGCTTCGTGTGTATATATGTTATTATATATATTTATTTGTAAAGGTATATTTTACAAAGTATTGTTAAAATAACAAAATTATTCCGCAATTTTTGGGCAGTCTTTAATTTGTATTACTCATCTAGTAAACATTTGATTAATTGTTTCTTTTAAAGCAACTAAAAAGTGAAGCTTAATGTACTTATAGGGATGCACCGATTAATCGGAAGTACCGATTAATCGGCCATAATCGGCCACTTTGCCGATTATTAATAATCGGTAAAATCTCGCGGATTAATCGGCGAATTTTTTCAATTTTTTACATTATCTTTTAAAGTATACCTTCACCAAGAAACTATGATAAATTGTTTTATTAACAGTAAACAATTGTAATTTTCTGAAATCCTTACTATAACATACAGTTTGAAAGTATGTACAGAGTAAAAACAAAACAAATAGTTCATAAAAAACGTAAAACTGATTGGAATATTAAAAGATAACCCTGTGCAAATTCCTGAAATTTTAAGTTGGAATTCAACAACATAAATATATGTTTCATTTCTAATCAGTCAAAATTTGCTGATCAACCGAAGGAAAAGATGTTTTAAATGAAATTAATTCAACGACGTTTGAACACAATATTACGATGGAAAAATTTATAAACAAGAAAAAAATAATTTTCTGCAAACATAAGAATTACATGTTTTGCGAAAGCGTAGTGAGTAAAAACAAAATTAATAATTCAAAGAATGAAACACAAAATAATAATATTAATAATAAGTTGCCTCTCAGTTGATGTAAATGATTTAATAATTTAATATTCCTATTCTAAATAAATCTACACTTATAGACAATGTTGCAACATTTTTCATGTTTCGACATTTTTCTCTTTAGCTTATTGCTTTTAAATAAACTCTAATTTTCAAAGAACAAAAGTGTTGAATTAAGTGGCTACGTATAGTTGAAAAATAAATTTAAATTAAAAACACCCCAAAATTTAAGTACTCATCACAGCTCCCCCCCCCCCTATTTGTTTCAATAAATATTATGTCTAGTGTGTTTATGTAATTTTCTTTACAAAAATATTTTTAAAAAATCAAAGGAAGTTGATACAATTTTGAAATTATTTAACATTAAAAAATGGAGAAAAACAAATCTTTTGTCAAAAACAAATAAGTAACCATTTCTAAAAATCGGAATTGTATTAGAAAGAGAAAAAACAGTGAGGGTGAAATCGGTAATATTAAAAATAATAAACCTGAACAGTAATCGGCTCTGCCGATTAATCGGCCGATTCTCATTCACCGATTAATCGGTAATCGGTAATCGGCCAATTTGCTTATCGGTGCATCCCTAGTACTTTATGTGAGTAAAATCGTGTAAAATTGTGCTTACGTGTACTACAAAACCATCTCAAAACCATGAAAAATCCTGCGTAGTCTTAAGTTGCAGAAATTATCACAATAATTAATAAACCACTATTTTGTAGACTAAGTCATATTTATGCAATGTCTAAATTATACATGAAGTACAAATCTTCTGAAATATTTTGTTTAGCGTTAAAAATACCATATTAATTTTGCCTTGTTTGACAATGTATGACAAAGCTAATAATGCTAAATTACGCATCAATTTGTGAATATATTTTATAAATCATTTCATAAAACATTAAAAAATCGTTATAGCATAGACATCAGTAAATTGAAGCTTTTATAAATAATATATCTACATTCTCTGGAATACGCGCTAAGCAGTCGTACCTCGTACGGCCTTCATCAATTTTAGGTTTATTATTTTTTTAACCTTATACTTGAAATTAACTGTTCAAAATTAAAACACATTGCATTAGGAAATACATTTTTTGCTTAAGAATACTTATTTGAAGCGTTGTTTCTGTATTTTCTCGCAAGAATTGATCAAAATTTTTTACATTTAAAATTAAATTCCCTTTTCAAAAATTTAAAATGTCAATTCTAATTCTGTGCATAGGTTTTGTGCTGTAACTCTCTCAGTATTGTGGTTTAGTCAATCAAATTGGATTGATGAAGACATCACGAGTGAATCTAAAAAAAGGAATCTTATGAATCTTTAAGTAATATGCAGTCATTAACTGAAAAGAGTGATGCGTACGAGCTCGAAAAGAAACTTCTAGGGTGTCATAAGTTTTCAGTAAATTACTTACTTTTTTTCTTCAGTAATAAATAGTTAACTTCCTTAAAGTCATTCAGTGCAGGCCATCATGTTCTATCGACCTTATTCCCTTTTCAGCCCATTCTTCGATAACACGACGACAATATACATTTAGTAATGATTATTATGACAATAATCATAACCATCATAGTCATTAACATTAATGTCACAATAATCTTATTGTTTCAGTAATGCAGTACATCTTTTACACAGATTATGTCTCACGTTACTTCTACTGCGTTATAGCCCAACTCGAACTCGTTAACCTTCAGGAACCGAGCGGTACACATGTTGTACCATAAATCTTTTTTCTTTAGAGGACGGGATTAAAATTTTCACTCGAACCCTTTGGAGCAGGGGATTTTTTTCAAAGTTTCATACGTGTGGTACGACAGTTTATACCTTCTCTTTTCAATGGAAAAGAAATGTGTGGTTCCACTGTCGTACTACCTGGGTCAAAAGAAAAATTCTATATGAACAGCCCCGATCCAAAGGTTTTAAAGGTAATTTCTTGATCTTAGTTCCCATACAATACACCGACAGCTCGATTACGACATTCAAAAATTGTAGTTTCGTCCTTGCAATGAACTCATCAGTCTAGAACAATACAAAACCGAGATGGAGGCAGATGTCGTCGCATCGAAGCTGAGATTATTAAAATATGGGGTAGCGAAAATAAATTTAGCACACCAGTGAGACATCGCAAACACTGGTGCGATTCAACTCGAAATTTGAGGTAAAAGCATAGGCATTCAGCAGTGTTACCGCTCGTAAGCCAGGATTAATTCATAACTAAATACTGTAAACCAACACACTGGTTGTGACTGTCAGAGACGCAGTTTCCTTCTGACGAAATTGCGGTTATTGACTGCTCCAGATTGATCAATCCATAAAAAGGACGAAGGAGCAGTATCTGGATGTCATAACGCGACTGTAGGCACTGGGAATGTGATATGTAGCTTTGTCTTTATCCTGGCTTAACGGTGGAAACTCAATGGTGAGTAATTTAGTTTGACTGCTAATTTGCTTTAATACGCCGACTCATATCGGAATTTTATAATGCTTTTCTGACAAGCAGCCTAAATACTGACAACTTATTGGTTATCTTCTGCACTTTACTCATATGTGCAGTCGTTAACAGTACGTAGCGAAAAGATGTCGAAGATTGAAAAACCTATGACTTCTCGTATAGTAATTCCAAACTAATAATCTTAAAAAAAATAATAATATAAGATTTCTAAAAAAAACATAAAAATTTACAAAATAACTTTTTTAAAAACATATTTAGAATTCATTCATTAATACAAATCATCCATTTTGTTTAGTGAAAATAAGTGTTATCCTCTTCATTTTTTATGACTATTAATTAAACGCTTTCGGACTTTTAAAAGTTCCATTTTCCTACAAGCTTGCATTTTTAAGAATGAATCATGCATTTTTAGAGCATTTTCAATATACGATTCAAATGCATCGATTCAAGACATTTCTGTACAAAAAAGTTTTTATTTCTGAAAAGGAAAATAATAAATAAATAGCACAAAATCGTAAAAATTTTGTTTCTCAAATCCTTTTCATAAAAACTCAGAGAGAGAGAAGAGGCAATTCTTCAAATCGTGTGCGTTATTTCTAATGGTATTCCATTCAAGAAAAGAACGTGTTTCTCGCGTTTTTTATTTTCTTTTACATTTAGAGATAAGAAGGGGGAGGAGTAATTTCAGGTGGACAATTTCCATTAAGCGAAAAACAACTATTAGAAAATCGAAACTACTTGATGGGCTGAATCTCATTTGCTAGGTGTTCTTGCAGAAACATTTATTCAACACTTGTTGGAGGAATTTTCTTTTCTGAGACACGTTTCTAGCTTGAAGCTTTTGAAATAGAAAAATGCGTTTTCTTTCGTTTAAATGACTGTTGACTTGATGCAGGGTTTTTGAAACGTTCATATTCACAAGAATACTTATGATTAGTTGGAAAAAAGTTGCAGAAATGGTTTAAGAAGGACTAATTTGTGCTTTTACTACATCAGAAAGAAAAATTTTTAAAAATGGCGAGAAATATTTCAAAAGAGTCAGTGACATTGGTTCGCTATTTCATTTTCTGAATTAAACGCAATTCAAATAAAGAAACGGAAGAAAACGCATGCTCAAAATACTGGAAGAGTCAATAGGCGTTATTTTTAAGTACAGTTAACCCTCCTTACATCGCGCCTAGTTTTATCGCTCAATCGAATATATAGCGCTTTTTATTCTCTCCCCAATATATATATATATATATATATATATATATATATATATATTTGTCTTTAAGATGATTTCATTTTTGGCATTGCAGAAAAAGAAGTTATAATTCTCAAAAAAAGTATTTTCTTCTTTTAATCTGGTATGTTTTCCATACATCTACATTTATTGCAGTTAGAATGGTACTGCCGTGCTAAGCGCAAAAGTATTATCTACAGTCGCGCTCAAACTGAGATTTCTCTTTAAACTTTTGCTGATCCAAATGATACGTTTTTAGAATTAAAAAAAAAGATTTCTCGTATTCAACTAACCATAAAACTTTTTATACAGCTAAAATACGTTACAAAGAACTACTTGGTAGCGATTACTCAATTTTATTAACCCATTAATGCCTAGCGTCCCTTTTTAGAGACGGTCCAAAAAAGGGTCTGAATTTCCCCGAAATGAACATTTCAACGAAATAATAGTGTTCAATTAGTACCTTGGTATTGTTTCAATTCGTTATTAACAGATTGCAGCACATAAACACTGTAAAGTGTGTTCTGTGGCAGTTTTAATATGACCTTTATCAAAAATTACAGCGTTCACAATCTCAAGAGAAAAAGCTAAGTTTTCAAAGTTATTCCCAGCTTCCCATTTTATGCTAATTGCTAGTTTTATTTCTTCTTATAAAATGTCTTTTTAAATATTATATCGTTGGCAGAAAAAAGTTTTAGTAAAAAAATTATGTACCCTCTGGGGCCTATCATAACTTTTAGGAGAAGATTACTCTTTCCTTAATAAAAAATTTATTTTTAACATGATATTTTTTAAATTATTTTTCTTGTCCATTGAACACTGTTTGTAACCAGTACACAAAATATCTTTGGAAAAAAAATATCAGGCATTAATGGGTTAAAACTCGCAGATACGATTTTTATGCTTAGCACGGCAGTGTAACTTTTGATTCATATTCCAAGCTAAAATATTAGGAATGTTTCATATTATATATTTTTAGTTTTTACTTTAAATGAACAATAATCTTTTTTTTACATGAAGATAAACTAATCTTTTTGTAGGTAGGGGAGAGTGGTAATGAATGGGCCACTTTTTGGTTTTGAATTTTTGTAATTTTTTCTAACACTTTGTTTTAACTCTAAATTGGTGTTTAGTTACTTTACTTATCTGGCTATCTAAAAAAGTCATAAACGTTGGATTAGCACCTGTCTATAATGAATTATAATAGAAAATAAAAATTTTGAAATTTGGCCCATTCAACCCCACCTATGGGGTTGAATGGGCCATCGAAAGTAATGAATGGGCCACTAAATGAATTCAATGAAAACATGTGGATTTAATCTTTTATTTGCTGAATATGACAAAATAAATGTGACACTTGACACGATGATACAAAATCATACTGATTTAAAATTATATAAACATCAAAACTGATGTAATTAAAATAAAACTGATGCATACCAATTGTAGCAGAAAAATGACTAAATAATGAGATTGTAAGAAATAAATAACATCAAATCTATTAAAAAAATAACAGATAATACACACTATGATTTAACAAAATTTATATATTTCAAAAATAATATTAAAAATCACTTTTAAAAACTTCATCTTCATTTTCAAACTTGTCAAAATTCATTTTTTTTTTTTAATTTACTAGACATCGGGAATAAGAAATATGTAACTTAAGTTACCAAGAAAGAAAATGAAATTGTACTGTGAGGAATATAATCTGAAGGAGAGGGGGGGGCTTTTTCAACCCACGCACTGCGACCAGAGGTCTATTGTACTATAGGAATATAATGTAGATCTGCAAATTATATTTAGAAGTTACTACAAACCTATTTTGACGACAGTAATCTTTATCTATGACAGTCAGTTGTGTTTCATATTAATGCGAAAATCCAAAGAAAAGGAAGAAAAACAATATTTAGGTGGCCCATTCATTACCATGACATAGTGGCCCATTCAGCCCCACCTATACTTTTGGAATACATTTAGGTTTTTTGAGTACATTGAATTTAGATAACACCAAAATACATCTTAAGATTAGTTTATAGATATGGAAAGACCAGCTTATGCATATGTATGCAGTGAAATACTTTGTACATTTTAGTTAGGAAATGTTTTACTAAAAAGGGAAAAACTTACTTTTCAGTCAGATTCTTGACCATGCCACTCTAGTTTGAAAATGGCACAGCGCAAACGAATGAAAATTGGATGAGTTTAGTAGAACAAATAGCTACATCTATTGGTGGCATCAAAAAAAAAATGCTTTTTCATATTTTGTTAGTGGCCCATTCATCACCATGGCCCATTCATTACCACTCTCCCCTACACATGTCATTAATGTGTAAGTAAATTGAACTACTACATTTTATGACCTCGGTTACATAAAATTCGTTAGTAAAGCTAATGCATCATGTCAAGATATAGAATATTTCTTTATATACTAAATTATCAGAATCAAAAGCCTAAGTATTAACTTGTGGAGGAAGGGGGCGAATATATGCCTAAAAATGTCGTATCCTTGCAAATGAAACGAGGAAGTCGTTTTTCACACTTTTTTTTTTTTTTGATTCCATATAAGGAAAAAATTGTTCTTACAGTAATTAACATTGTATTTTAAAATAAAATTCAATATTTAATTTTTTCATTCATCAAACTAGGACCAATTCTTTTGTGAGGATTTAAATTTATCACAATTTCTACCTCCCTCTTTCGCCAAAATACCAGTCTCTCTTTCTCTAAAAAAAAACAAATACAGTAACCCCTCGTTATATCGAGCTTTTCGGGGGACAAAGAAAAAGAGCGATATCCGAAAGCGCGATATAACCGAGGTTATAAAAAATAGTTCTCTTTTCTACGGCCCTGCTGTTAGGAAGCAGTTTCCAACTTAAGCTGAAATATTTTGGTAGTATGCACATTTGTGTGATAGGAATTGCCGCTGTTTTTCCAGGGAATTCAGAACAATGGAAGAATCTTCGTTTTGTTCATTGACAAAATAAAGAAAAAAGAGAGTTTTATGACTTTTACCATATGTTTTCATAAATGGTTTCAAACTTAAAGCAAGTTTTTTTTAATAAGTTTTGATATTTCGGGAGACACAGGAAAAGAGCGATGCATCCGAATCAGCAATGTAACGAGGTGCGATATAACGAGGGTCTACTGTAATAATTCTAACGAAATTAAAGAAACAAAACAGTTTCCATCACACATAGATCGCTCGCCGCATTTTTTGGAATCACGTGTGACGATCCTAATGATATTTTATTCAGTAATGGAACGTGCTTTATTTGTTTTTGGTTAAAAAAAAAAGTGAAGACTGCAGGTGGCCACTTTCTCGCGCGCTCGAGACAATTTATAAAAAATTGTAAAGGGATTGTGGTTGTTGCTTCCGCGGCGTGCGAGAGTGTTTTTCATCCGCTGAGCAATTTTAACAGCTGCAATTTTCCGAATGGCTACATTTCCGATGTTAGTTTTTTCCCTTTTATTTTTCGTTTTTCATTCTCTTTTTCTTTTCCTCGTTTATATATTCAAGTATCTAAAGCAGACGTCGTTGTTTGGTTTTGCAAATTATTTTATTTTCACTTTTGGTTTGAAAATTTATGTCTGCATCACATTTTCTGTCTCTTCGTCCGTGTGAATTTACTTATTTAAAGCATCTTGAGATTATTGTGGATATTTTTTGCAGCGTTCATCAGTGAAGTAGGAAATAAGTAAAAGGAATAGGATTTTAAAAGAAATATTCGTAAGAAGGAAAAGTGTATGATAATTAGATACTAAGATCTTGAAATTTCAGTCCTCAATCACCTAAGAATAGAAAGAACAGCAAAAAGAAAAATATATATACACTCTGATCTCATAAGAAGAAGAGGGCTAACCCAAACCGCTGAATAGTGCACAGAAAAACCTTGCTCCCGATGTGGTAATATAATATCCCCTAGCAAAATAAGTCTAAGAATTATGCAGAAACTTTTAGGAGCTTTTTAATGTAGTCTTGAACAGACAAATATTGTGTTTAAAGGAAGTTAACGCTCTGTTTAACAAATACTACGTAAACACAGTGAAATTAATGCTACGCAAAAAACAATGTGTATGCTTGAATAAAGAAATTACTAACTTTGAAGTATGCTTAAGAAATGAAAATAAGTGAAAACTAAACTCGATCGTTCAACGGTACCAAGCAGCTAAAAAATCTACTATGTTAACCCATTTATGCCCAAGCTTTTTTAAACATTTTTTTTTTTTTTTTTTCAATTTTTATCTGCTTAAAACTCTTACTTGGAATGGTTTACATACATTTCAGGCTTAAAATAGTTCACCTTTGCCATGTTTATTAAGTTATTTAACGTCCTGTTTATGGGATATTTTGCAGATATGTGGGCAAAATACGACCTTACTTGATTTTACTTTTGGAAAGTAACATTACAGAAGGTATCTGTGATCAATTTTAAGCAAATCATTTTAAAATAGTTTAATTTTATGGAAAAAAGCTCGCAAAAAAATTACTTTTCGTGGTTACCCATGCTGGATCGTTGCTTGACTGATTCATCTGAATATAGCTGTCGATAAATAAACTCTGATGTCCAAATAGTGCCTCTAACTGTTTTTTTCAAGAAGAAGGACTATTTAACTTGTGAAAAACAGCTTTAGTAAAAGGATATACACATTACAGGTTTTTGTATACAGTAACTCACAAGCATCCCGTTTTTGGGCTACTGGGCATAAATGGGTTAAAATCCTCTAATATAAAGGTTCTAAGTATAATACATTTGCCACAGAAGAAAGAAAGTGATATTAGTTTCGGTGCTTAATCATATAAGTCTTTAGTTATTTGGAGCAGCCAGTAATTTATTAGTGAACTAACGAAAATACTAAAAAGTAGATGCATTCCGACACACGCTCCCCTCTTACTATTGGGGTTTAGTACAAAAACATCCACGCAATTGAGATGCGTGTATTTTTGCCTAATTTCAGTTGATAATGATATTGCCTTCTCTTTAGGAACATCTATAATGCGGACCTTGTTTCAAGCACTTACTCTCCTTGTTCCAAGCTGTTACTTTGAGGGGAAAATAAAGCTGAGCGAATTTTACAACACTAATATAAATATCTAAATCAAACTTTGTTTGTATATTGAACAATTTCGTTTCCAATAACTAAATCTAAAAATTCATTAAAATGTGTCAGTATTTATTTTACCTAATACATTCGTGGATTTAATTTTTCACACACGCAAATCAGCCCCTATATATATTTTTATACCTAACAAGTTTGAGAGAATCAGACATCTATGAACCTCCATCGAAAATTCTTTAATAATGAAAATAATGATCACAACAGATTTGAAATAATGATAGCCGTAATATTTCAGACATATATATCGACTCCCAATCAAAATTAATAATAATGAAAATAGTGTTCTTAACAAATTCTAAAATCATTTAAGTAGTTTTATCTTAAGAAATAACGTATTTTTAGGATTTCTTTGTTACTTATAATTTTAACAATTACTTTTCTCGTAGCATAGGTCTGAAATGTTCACAGGCTTAGTTTCCATGTTCACGAATATGGCCTTAAGTTTACTCCATTAAACCGAACTATTTCTTACTCTTAATTATTTCTTGTTTTCATTTACCCTGTGTGTATTTTTTAAACTTATTATTTAGTTATCAATTTTCGCTTATACTAAAATGGCAACCAGAATTATGATTTTCTCCAAAATTTAAAATTAAAAAAAAAATAAAATACATATCTGTCACTGATATTCGGTTGCCGATTTTTCTTTTCTTCCAAATCTTTAAAACAGATGATTTCGAAGCATTTAGGCAAAAATCAGTTAATATTTATTTATAGTGGTAGTAATTAGGCATGCACCGATTAATCGGCCATAATCGGCCTATTTGCCGATTATTAATAATCTGCTAAATCGGGCCGATTAATCGGCTGAAAAATATTTTTTAGATATTATTCTTTAAAGTATACTTTCACTAGGAAACTATGATGAATACTTTTATTAACAGTAATAATAATCCTCACAACTGATATAAAGTTCTTTTTTAATTAATTCTTCTACGTTTTGAATAAAAATACATAGACAATGATGCAACATTTTTCATGTGGCGATAGTTTTCTCCTTAGCACAGTGCTTTCAAATAACCTCTAATTTTCAAAGAATAAAAGTATTGAATTAAATCGCTACTAATTACTAAAATATATGAATTAAAAGTACTCCTAAATTGGAGTGCTCACCACACACTCCCCTCCTTTTTTTATTTTTTTTTCTAATTAACATAACTAACAATGTGTTAATAATTATATTGACACTATATGAAAATTAGTTCTAAGAAAATTGATAAAATATTGAAATTATTTTGTGAAAACTAGGAAAATAGAAAAAAAAAATCTTCTCCTAGAAAGAGATAAAAAACAGTGATGGTAAAATTGGTAGTATAAAAACAGTTATCCTTATCATTTATCGGCTCAGCCGATTAATCGGCCGATTATCAACAGCCGATTAATCGGTAATCGGTAATCGACCAATTTGCTTATCGGTGCATCCCTAGTAGTAATGTTAATTTTAATTTCGCGTCCATCAGTTATATCCATGTTTGTAGAAACGTCTACTATTTTTTCACTGAAAATAATGAATGATAATTTGCTTCACCTTCAAATAAACGAAGATAATAACAATAATAATAATAACAATCATAAAGTATATTGAGCGCTTTTAACTACAATTTCCACATTTTTGAAGATTTTCCTACAGTAATTACTATTGAATATGAAAAGAATTGAATCAAAAGTGACAGGGAAAAAAAATCTTTTCCTCCAAAGAAAACGGGAACTACTGACACCATACTGAAACAGTTTTGCATATAAGCTATTAGTTTGGTGATAAAAGTCAAAAAAAAAAATCTTTAAATATATTTTGCTGTGAATTCTAAATCAATTTCAGCCTAAATGATAATAAAACTGAAAAAAAGAAGAACAAAAAAACATATCAAAAGGTTTAATTGATCGTGAAATTATCGTAAAAACAAAAGCAAAACAGATAGGTGAAAAATAAACAAAAAAATCAAAATATTGCAAATAAATTACTTAAAAATAAGGCTTTCAGGTTAGGGAAATTGCCTTTCTGTAAGTCCCCCTACCCAACATTCAAGGCAATAGTTATAAGAGACTTTCTTTTGAATCGAAAGATATCGGCCAGAACGCTTCATTTAGCAAAGGTACAGAAGAATTTTGCTCAAAAAGGGTATTTCTGAAAAACTTGGATAAACACTGCTATATTAAAAATTTCAGAAAACATAATTTCGCTGAAAATATATTTCTAAAAAAAAAGAAAGCTTCTTACTACGGATGAATGCTTGTTAAGTACCCGTCTATTGCAATGAAAAAAAATTCAATCGTCAATGTAATCGAAAAATATTTCACGCCATTTAGATAATCCTTTTTTTCCAAATGCCACAAGAAAATACGTTTTCTCCTTCTTTGCTCAAATAGCACGTTTCTTTCTAAATAGCGTTTCTTCCTGAAATGTTTACTCATCAAAATGATAAATAAAAATTTATGCTCGATAATATTTCCTCTCCTTCAGATTCATTTTTAAAAGGATTTAGGGATAAACTATTTCTTGTTTTCGCGCGTGCATTACTTCTAATGATATTTTATTTGGCATTGGGTCGCGTTTCAGTTGCGTTTCTTTGCCCCATGCAGAGAGAAAAGGGTTGAGACGGCAGGTGGCCGAATTCCCCGACACATATAAAACAAGTATTACCGAAAATCGAAGTACGTAATGGGATGCTGCTGCCTAATTCGAAGGCGTGGGAATGTTTCTGTTCGGAAGAACTTATTTAGAATCGGCTGCGTTTTCGTACAAGGGCATTTGTTTGTTTTGAAAAATGGCAGACGTCCTGGCAACTAATTGTAAATGGCGCAATTAAATGAAGAATATTTAGCTGATCTTCTTAAAATGTTAGGAATCGGATTTCTTAAATGGGATAGCTATTTTAATGGATTTACCGATCGCTTGAAACGCTGAACGAGCTACTTAAGAACTCTTTAAAAGCATCAGTAAAACTATGCCATTCATGTTTTGTAAGATTTTACTGCAAACAATTTCGAAACTTCTCTTACGTAAACATTATTTTTTATTGTAAAAAAAAATGTCAATATCAAACTACTTCATTTACGTTAATAGATTTACCACTACTTTTTTGTTAAACCAACCCATGTATGTGTGTACGTGCGGTAAAAGTCATACTTCTTAAAGACATAATTTGCACACGTTTTTGCGCGTATAAAAATGTAGTAAACATAGGAAATAGACCTTAAAATGTAAAGTAACGTGATGCTTCGGTTGATAACCGAAATCTGAATTTGCAGCAAAAATAAAATAAATCAATAAAAATAAAGTGCCATAAAATTTAGCCTTGTAATGAGCATAAAACTTCAAAATTACTTGCACTCCAATTTTTGGCCTACCGATGGCAAAAAACCGTTTCAGAGATTGATATCAAACGTTTTAACTCTGATTATAATGTTAACGTCAGAAATAAATGTGGAATGTCATTACATATCACCGTGCTGAGACTGGATTCGGTATCTTACTTTTTGTCACCAAGTGCCCAATTGGGTGATATTTCAAAAAATTGTGTTAGAGGAAAAAAAACAATTTTCGTTATTTAATAAAGTTTAACGTGCATTTAAATATACTCAGACTTTAATAAAATTGAGATTGTTTTATTTAACCCCTTCCTTCTCGCTCCCGTGAAAATGACGGGGTGAAGTTTCGTCCTCTATTTCTCGCGCCCGTGATATTTCCGGACTGAAGTGTTCAAAAATAATGCGCGAAAAATAATAAAACAATCTATTTCTTATGCCCGGAATCATGTTTTATTTCTCAATATGTACACCAGATGGCTGCACTAGTCTATTTGCAATGTTTTTAGAGATAGTTAACGTTTTTAGAGATAGTAACTCGGTACTATTGTCCTGATTGTGATGTTGGCCTTTGCATCGCATGCTTTGAAATTTATCACACAAGAAAAAATTACTAGTATTTATTTAAATTATGTGTAAATGCAATAAAATTCTCTTTGAATGTTTCAATCACATATTTTTTATTTTCTCTCTTTGTTGGAAAACAAACATTCTGTCATGATAACCCTGAATGTTGGCTTTCCCGTTTTTTTATTTATTTTTTTAACTTCAAGCTAAAAATTAACTTAAAAATTAAAAATGAATGCAAATATTGTATATACACTCAGTTTTATATAATTTTCTTGAATAAAAAAAAGAGGCACTTTTATAACCATTTTCTTCAAAATTATGCGAGCGTTAAGGGGTTAATTATGCACGCATATAGTATATGCATATTTATAAATACATTTAATTCATTTATTTATTTTATTAAGTTTAATATGCATTTATTTCACTCAGTAGCTATTGTTTTTGTTGACAGTATGATGGGAATTTTGAGCAACTCAATATATTCTTTTTATTTCATATTTGGCTCTTAATACACCTTTATCATTGTCTATAGCTTTAGACGGGACTAGAAACGTTTACATATATAGGAGCTGAAAAATATACTAATTGCATAAATCCCTTCTCACCAAAATATGATCAGTTGGGAGGAGAATTTTCGAAACTGGAGAACACTTTAATTCACCGTGGTTATTCATTGGGATGTGATTAATTATAGGGGTACTAATTGACTTGGGTGCTTCAAAGATTGGCCGCAACAATGCATTTTAAATTTATTTTTATTAAGAAAAAGCTAAATTTCTTTAATTATCACCACTAAAAGTCCTGCATAAAATATTCTTTATTAATTACAATGTCATCAAAATTTAGCGTTAAGAATTAATGTAATGACTTTTGTATTGCTCCGCTATAGTTCGCGCTGCGTTAAAACTGGCCAAATTAAATAAAATAGAGCATATTTTCAAACTATTTAACTACTTCATTTTTCAAAAGAATAGAAATTTCATAAGCTAATTAGAGTGTAAATTGCACCCATTACATTTCACCAAAATAATCAGCTGTACGGAGTATTTTAATAGCAGTTCCAATAAAACATGGAATTAAAAACTTCTTTACTAATAACAGTTTTAGTAAAATGTTGATTTCTGAATAAATATAACGAACTGAAGCGTCTTTAAAAATATTTTCCTTAAACTAGACGGGTCCGTAACTTTAGTAAGAATATCCGAATATAAGCAAACTTAAATCTCAATGCAAACTATTTTCTAAAAAACAGATAAAATGATAGAAAATTACGCATGACATTCCGATAAAGTAGGTATGCCATTCCAGTAAGATCAAATTGTATACACTTTATTTTCTCAAAGAGCGTAAGTTTTAGGAAGAATTAACTTCCCCATTTTAAAGCAAGAAATTCAAAGTTAACTCAAGAGCCAATTCGCACAGAAATTGTGCGTATCACTTTTCACCAAATATGATCAACTACAGGGAGAATTTAAAGAAGGAACTCCAATAAAACGTATATTAAAAAAATTCTTTGCTATTTACAATTTTTGTAAAATGTTTTTTCTATGTATAAAAACAGCGAACTTCTTTCTTTAATCCGATAAAGTACGCGTGAAATTTTAATAGAAGGAAATTTAACAGAAAAGCTTTTCTCATGGAACTCAAATTTCTGAAGAATTAAGTGCTGTATTTTAAAAATCTAATGTATTTAAGGTTAACTCAAGAGATAATTCGTATATAAATTGAATCCATCACACCAAGATAAGATCAGTAGTAGGGAGACTTTTATTAACAATTCAATAAAATGTATATAACATTTTTTAATTAATTTTAATTTTTATGATATATTTGGTTTAGGAACAAATATAGCAAACTTAATTCATTATTCCGATAATAAAACACCAAATTAAAATAAGAGCAAATTTAACATAAAACTTCATCTCAAAGTGCGCAAATTTTAGAAAGAATTCACTGCTCCATTTTAAAAAGCTAATATATTCAAGGTTAACTCAAGAGCCAATTCGTACGCAAATTGCATCAATCACTTCTCACCAAAATATGATCAGCTGTGGGGAGAATTTCCGAAACTCGAGAGCACTTTAATTTCCCGTGGTTATCCATTGGGATGTGATTTATTATGCGGGTACTAGCGGACCTGGAGTACTTCAAAGGTTGGATGCGACGGTATATTTTGAGCTCCAATAATTTCTTAAAACCTTTTCTTCGAAAAATGTTTCTCTTGTACTGTCTTTTAATTGTATTTTCTTTTCTAGCAGTTTAAAAGTGATGTTTTCTTTTCTTAAATTACATGCGTCCGTAATTTTAGTAAGAACATCCAAATAATGTGCAAATTTAAATCTTAATACGAACATTTATGCAATAAATATAATACGACACAAAAAAAGCATAATGTAACAAAATTTAAAATGTTCACACCATCGGTTCTTTATTATTATTATTATTATTATCATTATTATTTTATTTTTTAGCATTTTTTTTTCATCTAAAAACTACTTGTGATGGATTTGAAGAAAACAACTTACCACCCATGAGGTTGACAGATTCGTAGAGTTCGAGTATCGCATAGCGCTGTTTTTTTAGTAAACATTTTAAGTTTTTAAAAAAATACTTTCATTTAAAATCATTTTATTTAAACTACCCCTTATTAAATATATCATGATGAAAGCAATTATTTTTTTTTTTACAATTACGCTGTATGATAAAACAAGGATGGTATTAAAATTTAAAATAATACACCTGCAAGAAATAAAGCGCGGCTACTTTCGTTAAAATCGTACATGTTATGGATCAAAGGTTGACTAAATTTAGACATAAAGATATTATACTTGCAATATAATGTTAAAAGTAACTCACTATGAGTAAGGAAGGTAATAACGGCCTACATTGCTCTCTATCTACTTAGATGTTAAACACACCGAACCAGGTAGCTCAGAAATTTCTGGAGACAAGTTTTAACTACGCAAGAAACATTCTACTGTGCACAATCAACCAAAAAGATCGGTTTCCTCATTACAACAAGTATACAATACATTTTCATAACATAGACAAGTGAAAATCTCACATTAATATTTCAAAACCACATTTAAATTTTGCATATATTCTATATATTTATGAATTTTTAACCTTATAAATTAGATTAACTCAATATACTACGCTATACTGATGTCGTAATTAATTTGGTTTTACAGTGAAATCCTATTTTCGTAATTAAATAGAAAGAAAATACTTAGTTTCAAATTATGGGTTGAGATTAATAAAAATAATTAAATAAAATAAATTAAATTAAATCATTTCAAAAGTCTTGATCAAGTTAACTAATGATTTTATCGTATTTCGTTGCACGCAATGATTTATGAAATATATTGGATGGATAAGGCAGGGAATTTCTAAAGAAATTTTCTTCTCGTTTTAAAAAAGTAAGAAATTCTCACTTAAATTTTATTAGCATTTACATTTTCTGTTTTTTTTTTCTTTTTTTTGGGGGGGGGGAGGAGGGGGGGATAACGTTGACATCTCACAATTGGTTGTCTGAATTTCAAGATAAAAGCAACGAGCGAAAAAGTTTGCTGGTTTTTTAAGAACTGTTTCTAACAATTTGATATATTCTGCTAAGACCAATTGTAAATGCTCTTACACATTGCTGGATTACAAACCGCGGATAACCCATTACACCAACATTAATTACTCTATTTCAGATCGGATACTGAAGCTTTTTTCTTTTAATTTATCATTTCACTCATCTTAATATATAAAAATTACGTGTCCCTGTGTTTGTGTCCAATGGACTCCTCAGCTACTGAACCGATTTTAACCAAATTTTGTACGCAGTTTCAATTTGGTCCAACTTAAATGATAGGATAGATTTATCTCAATTTAGGACCGCAATATATTTTTTATTGCAAATTATCTATTCAGCTACCAGCTTTTCTGTATTCTTGGCTTAAAATTCTTTAAACATACCCAGAATGCCACCACATAATCTGCGGTTAAAAATTGGTTCACCCATAGTTCTTCTACGTAATCCACCGAGATTATGCAATGGCACGCGTTTAGTTATCAAAAAAATCACCGGGAACATTATTGAGGCAATCATTCTGACTGGCAAGTTTAAAGATGAAGTAGTTCTGTTGCCACGTATCCCAATGACACCGCGTCAGAATCTTCAATACCCTTCAAAAGGCTACAGTTTCCCATTCGTTTAGCTTTCGCCATGTCCATTAATAAGTTCCAAGGACATACAATGTCAATTTGCGGTTTAGATTTAGAAAATCCATGTTTTTCCCATGGACAACTATAGGTCGCTTGCTCCCGTGTGGGAAAACCGTCCAATCTATTTTTGCTTACAAGAGACAGATTAACGAAGAATATTGTGCACCGATTAGTGTTGAGTTAAACTGGAATTAAAAATGCTTATAATTCAAAAAATAACAAAAAATATTAGTTAATTATCTACCCTACCTACATTATTAAAAAATAAAATGTTACAATAGCATTTAGCAAATTTTTAATTAACTCTTAATAACTTTTAATTTTTAATTTAGCAAATTTTTAATTAATTGTTACAAGCTTGAGTATAATATTTCTAAGTACTAAAATGCTACATTTTTTGTCGATTTTTTGTTTTTAGCAAACTTAGGAAATTTTGTTCGATTGTTTTCATATTTTGATCTCAAATTCATATTTATATAAAGTTGATCGGTAATAAAGTTTTTTGTTTCTATTGAAACATTATAGTTTAACCCATACCTTAGCCACAGCAACGCGTGGCCGGGTCAGCTAGTTATAATATATGATTCAATTCTAGACTCATATCAACAGGTTGAAATAATGCTTAAAAAATAATACAATGATTTTCATTCACAACTGCATTATTTTCTCATGAGAACGAACTTTAGTTTAAAGGAAAATAAAAACCAAGCATGTATAAAGAACACATTGAAAGGGGAAAATGAACGGGAAACAAAAGTTAGAAATTTATGCTCATGTATGTTGAAATGAAGCAAATTTTCTTGACAATTACTGTTTAACGTTCATTGATTAACTTTCATTGGAAAACTATTACAGACATTTATTTATTATTTTTCAATTAACTTCTCTAAATTTAATCTTTGTTTAAAAATTATTCATGGGTACATTTATTAAATTCGTACGTACACGAGAAATAAAATTAGAATTTTTAAAAAGTGGAGTTGAAAAAGATTATCATTTGTAAAACTATGTACATGATATTTAGTTTTGATGCATTATTCTCCGATGGAGCAAATATAAATTATTCTTTTAAAAATATTGTGTTCTCATGATTCGGATCCAAAATCCTAAATATATATTCTTTTACTTTTATGCATATACATAAATACCACTTTTTTACTATTGCATCGGCACATTCTATTTTTCAACTTAGTAAAACATTTTTATTAAATTATTCGTGCTCATTTTACTCTAAAAAAAAGGAGCTTTGAGGCAACGTTTGTAAGAATACATTTTATGATATATTTTGTCTTATCAAATAATTAAAAGATAATTTCAGTTATAGTTTTGTTCAATTATATAACAATAGAAAACATTAAAATATTTGCTGTTAAGGCAAGCATATTTACCCGTAATGAAAAAATATGATTGACTGCGATACAATTTAACAAGTGAAATATACAGAAAGAAAAAAACGTTCCGTTCTGAATTTAAAGCAATAAAATTAAAATTTTAGCTGCGATAACAATTAAGAAAAACTTTTTTTAAAGGTGTAACGAAATAATCGTAAAAAACAATTGTTTCCAACACAAAAATAGTTTACTTCAGCAAATAATTAACACAAACAATACACTTCTTTAAACTGCTATTACTTAGCAATTGGTAAAGCAATTCAAGGGCAAAAAAAACTTTCTAAAATAATTACCATTGAGCAAGAAATTTGTTTAATTTTAACAAGAATGCTCGTTTTTTTTATTTTTGTTACATTAAAGGAAGAATTTTCTGATTTCTAAGAAATTGAAATTATAGGAAACAAGTTTTTTTTTTCGTATTAATTTGTCTAATATCAAGCTCTTTTCTGTATTTAAGAAAAATTCAACTTATTATTATATTTTAATCTCCAATTATTCAATAATCTAGAAAGTTTTTGAAGAATATATGTTATTTACTTTACATAAAACAGTAAAATAGATTTTTTCAACCATAGCAATTTCACACGCTAAATTTGCTGACTAAAATTTATAAACGCGGCATGTATATACAAATTTTGTAGTTTCGTATATTCCTGCATTGATTCTATTATTTTAATAACTTTCGAATATCTGGAAGCAACACAAATTAGCAATGGTATTATGCTCAGAGCTCCTCATATGTAATTACAGCTCATTTATAGAAAAACAAAACTCTTAAAAGTAAAATAATCGGCTGGTTCCTGGCTAACATTCCCTTCTTATTTTCAAACATTTGTCATAATTGTAAGAATAACGTATTTTGATCATTTTTGGAGGTTACTTTATTCTGCATTCACATTCTTGGTGATTTAACTCATTTATTGGAGCATGAAACGAGATCTTTTAAATAAAAAAATGCACTTTGGAAAACTTCTCTTTAAACCTTTCTTGTAGAAGTATCCTTGAAATATTAAGTTCCATATCGCCATCAATAGAACTTAAAATATTCCTTCTATGAGAGTTCTTTTATAGTTATAAATTGTCAAAACGATGTTCTTTATCTTTCGAATACTAAATAGAGCGTTGGTAGAGAGAAGGAGTAAACGATTACCTAAAGATTTAATCCAAAACTTTACGCCAATAAAATATGTATCATCACCTGCAGACAAAAAGAAAGGTAAATAAAGATAGCTAACGTCAACTCGTTTTCTTTCGAGAAAAAAATGTTCAATTCATAAAATAAAGTACACGCTCTTCAAACGTAAGCCACATAAATAAAGCAGCCGAGTTAATATACTCCATTCATTGGAATAAAAATTATAAACAAAATAAATAAAATTAAAGAATATTAATTCCAGTAAAAGATTTATTTTTACTCATAGACAAAAAAAGGGGGGGAGGGGGAGATAATGAGGTAATATTTACTCACCTTCTTTTAGAGAAAAACGTTCATACCTAAATAGCATAGATACTCTTCAAACACTACACTGCAAAAAATGAACTGCTGTTTTTACAGTATAATACTGGCAGCCAAAGTTCTAATTTAAAACTGTAAAATGCACAGTAATCAACTGAAAATTTACCAATTTTTACAGATTCATACTGTCAAATTTAGCTGTATTATGCTGTAAAAACCAACTGTATAATACTGGTAGCAAAGGTTCCAGCTTAAAACTGTAAAATGCACGATAAAAAAACTGTAAAATTAGCAGTTTTTCAGTGTAGTACTGTAAACCTCGCAATTTTAGAGTTTATTAGTGTAAAATTAGCAATTTTTACAGTTTATTACAATAAAATTAGCTGTATTAGACTGTAAAAACAACATTCATTTTTTTAGGGTACTCACTAATATAAACGCAACACGATTAATCTAATCAATTCTTTGGAACAAAGAATTAAAAAAGAATAATTAGATAATATCAACTCACTTCCTCCCTAAAGGAAAATGTTCAATCCTAAATACAAAGCCGAAACCTTCTTCAAATAACACCCTCAACTATTACAGCAAAAGACTCGATCTACACCATTCATTAGAAAAAAGACTTTAAAAAAATGGATTCTACTGAAATATTTATCATGCTCCAGTTTTTTTTTTTTTTTTTTAATGCATATGCGATTCATATCATCAGCTTACCTTCTTGCGAAAGAAAAATGTTTAATTCTAAGCACCTTACTCCATTCAGTAGTATAAAGATGATTTTTTTTTAATTTTATTTATCTGATCATAAATATTGACGAATTATTCATCAATCCCGTAAGCAAAAAAAGGGGGGGGGGCGGAGAGGGGTATAGATTATATGATCTCGTTTTCTTTCCAGAAAAAAAAAATCAAATCTTAAATACAAAGCATAGACACTGTCCAAACAGATCCCCCAATTATTAAAGCAACAGACTCGATATACTCCAAAAATAAAAAAAGAGCTTTATTTCAATAAAATATTTATCATCAACCACAGACAAAAAAGGACAACAGAATATATTATCTCATCTTCTTTCTAGCGAAAAATGTTCAATCCTAAAAACTAAGTATAAACCCTCTCCAAATGCGACAGACTCGATCTACTCCGTTCATTGGAAAAACATTTTCAAAACATTTTTATTCCTATAAAGTATTTATTTCATCATATACAACATTTTCCTCTCCCATAGATACAAAAAAAAGATAAAAAACTGTATAGATAATATCAACTCACTTCCTTTTTAGCCGAAAATGTTCAATCCAAATCGTAAAATCATAGACATTCTCCAAACAATACCCCCCCCCCTCAAAAAAAGAACAATAGCCTCGATCTATTCCAAAAGTTAAAAAAAATCTTTATTTCAATAAAATATGTATCATCATCCATGGACAAAGATGAGGGGGGGGGGTTAACATTTTATATTAACTCATCTCCTTTCTAGCGGAAAATGTTCAATTCTAAAAACGAAGTATAAACACTATCCAAACAATACCCAGGAACATTAAAGCGATAGATTCGATTTTCTCCGATAATTGGTAAAATATTTTTTGAAAAACCTCTATTTCATTGAAATAATATATTATTTCATCATAACAATATTTTTACTACCCATAGACAGAAAATAAGGTATAGATGATATCAACTCACCTTCTTTCTAGCCGAAAATGTTCAATCTTAAACGTAAAGGTATAGACACTCTGCAAACAATACCCACAAAAATATTAAAGCAAGAGCCTCGATCTACTCCAAAAGATTAAAAAAATCTTTATTTCAATAAAATATGTATGATTACCCATGGACAAAGAAGAGGAAGGGAGGAAACATATAATATTAACTCATCTCTTTTTAAGAGTAAAATGTTCAATTCTAAAAACGAAGTATAAACACTCTCCAAACAATACCCACGAACATTAAAGCGACAGATTCGATCTACTCCGGTCCTTGGAAAAATATTTTTTCTTAACCTCTATTCCATTGAACTTGTTATTTCATCATATACAATATTTTCACTACCCATAGATATAAAAAAAGGAAAAAAAAGGTGTAGATAATATAAACTCACCTTCTTTCTAGCTGAAAATGTTCAATCCTAAACGCAAAACGTAGACACTATCCAAACATTACCCACAAAAATATTAAAGCAACAACCTCTATCTCCTCCAAAAATTAAAAAAATCTTTATTTCAATAAAGTATGTATCATCACCCATGAGCAAAGAAGGGGGGGGGGCGGCTCAACATATAATATTAACTCATCTCCGTTCTAGCGGAAAATGTTCAGTTCTAAAAACTTAGTATAAACAGTCTCCTAACAATATCCACCAACATTAAAGCGACAGATTCGATCTACTCCGTTCCTTGGAAAAATATTTTTTTAAAACATCTATTCCATTAAAATATTTATTTCATCATATACAATATTTTTACTACCCATAGACAGCAAAAAAGGTATAGATAATATCAACTCACCTTCTTTCTAGCCGAAACTGTTCAATCCTAAACGCAAAAGCATAGACACTCTCCAAACAATACCCACAAAAATATTAAAGCAACAGCCTCGATCTACTCCAAAATACGATCAACCAGCACGCAAAAGTACCAGCAGTATCGTGTGATTCCCGGCGCAGGATGGTTGAAGAACGGATTCTGGCCGAACGAATGGTTCCCTTTTTAAATCGGAACCCTGCGCCGCTAAAGTCGGCTTTGCCCGAGCACCGGACCGATGACGCATGTTAAGTGCGCTACGCGAGCGCCCCCTGGCGATTCGGACGGGAGTTCATGGGTGGAGCGGAATGGCATCATTCCAGGCTTTCTTTCTTAATGGAATCTTGGATGTTATCACAGCGCGGAGGGATGATCCGAGTTTTCTCTCCCCTCCTCCTCCTCCCATTCGTGGAGTCTTTTGTTTTTCACGTATTATGGAGACTGGTGTTGTTATTTATTATTGCTTTTCTCTCTCTACAATCTCGTTTACGACTGCCTAGGACATAAAAATTATCACTTCTTTGCGATACTATACCACCTATAATTGTAAGAGATTTAAATCCAATTACAAAATCCGTTCAAGTCCAGTTAAATCACTGCGTTTGCTTTTTAAGTAAAATTTAAGTTTTTTAATACTGCTTCACTTCACTAATAGGCAAAAATTTATTTAATAGAGCACATTGAAAAATGGAACGCTCCTGGGCAATTCCACTGCTACTGCCGTAAATATTTAACTTTAAACACACTTAATTGCAATTTAGTTCGATAGAAATCTAGATTTTTTTTCTCTTGTATAGTTTGATGTTATTAATGCTAAATTTTGGTGCGGATTCTTTGATTACAAAAGATAATATTTGTGTTTAAAGTTTGGGTATTATTTCCGTCGCACTCTTATTATCTTCTAATTTCATTGTGGCTTCTTGTTCAGTAAAATTTTTAAAGCAGATTGTTTTTTTTTTTTTTTTTTTTTTTTTTTTTGTCAGAAGAGTAGTAATCTTTAAAAAATAATTTGCAATAAACTAAAAGGCAAGTAGCACATACATCACTTACAGCATAAAATAAGTTTATTGTCATGTGTTTCTGAACTCTGTGTAAACCGAAAAGCTAGTAACTAGAAGTTTTGTTTCAAATAAAGTTGACTTCAAAAAACTTTCTAAAAACAACTCAAAAATATAAAACAACCAAGTAAATTAAATAAAAAAACTTTATTTTTGAACAGTTAAAAAAATAATAAAATATTTAACATTAAAGAATTCGGGAAACTATCAATAAGTTCATGTAAAATTCAACGAGCACAGAAAACAAAACGTTCAGGTTTTACAACAAATATTCGAAAAATATCTTTGTTAATTTTTGGTTGACCCATGAGTTATGGAAAAGAGAAAAGAAAATATTATAATTCTTATCAATGAACAAATTGTAGCATTTTAAACTGTAAAGCTGTGGTGTTTTTTCATCACACAAAGGCTAAAAATAATCCTAAGATTAAAAACTATATTTATACTACACAACGCTTACTTTTAGTCGAAATTTTAAAATTTTCTAGCTTTAACAGCGTTGTTTTTCTACCGTCTATAAAGGCTGCCCTCAAATTGTATATTATTAAAGCTACAGCTCAGGCACGGATTCAGAGGGTGTGTCAAATTAATAATGGCCCCCCTCCCCTTAATTAACCAAAGGTAGGCAGAAACAGCGCTTTGGAGACTTCTGTTCCCAAAAGTTAGTCCCGCATATCCTCATTTATGTCAAAATTATAACGCCTTCTCCTCTTTTTCCGAAATGACCCCCTCCTTAATCAGAAGCTGGCGATACGCTCTTGCCACAGCTATAGTGCACAACTTCCATCTTAACCCATTAATGCCTAGCGTCCCTTTTTAGGGACGTTCCAAAAAAAGGTCTGAATTCCCCCCCCAAAATGAACATTTCAACCAAATAATAGTGTTAAATTAGTACCTTGGTATTGTTTTAATTCGTTATTAACAGATTGCAGCACATAACCATTGTAAAGTGTGTTCTGTAGCCGTTTTAATATAATCTTTATCAAGAATTACATCGTGCACAATCTCAAACAAAAAGAGCTAAGTTTTTAAAGTTATTCCCAGCTACCCAGTTTATGTTAATTGCTGATTTTATTTCTTCTTATAAAATGTCTTTTTAAATATTACATCGTAGGCAGAAAAAAAATTTAGTAAAAAAAGGATATACCCTCTGGTGTCTATCGTAACTTTTAAGGGACGATTTTTCTTTCCTCAATAAAAAAATTACTTTTTACATGATATTTTTTTAATTATTTCTCCCGTCCATTAAACACTGTTTGTAACCGGTATACAAAATATCTTTGGGAAAAAAATGTCAGGCATCAATGGCTTAATACTTAAACGCTCCAGTTGCAAAAAGCCATCCTATTTGGAGAGTAAATGTAAATTTCCTGGGAAGTTTTAATGATTTTTACGCATAAATTTAATTATTTGATGAAATTTAAATTTTACTGGAGCTTCTGGACTGACGATCACATGACATTTTAAAAAAAATGCAAAAAGAAGTGAAAGTGAAAATAGAAGTAAAAATTAATAACCTCCTTCTTTTCGGAGTTGGATAAAAAGAACTGTTTTGTTTCTGTAATAAGTTGCATTTTTTCTGATATAAGAAACTATATATTGACTTCTGGAGTATAGTCAATTTAAAATTCCATGGTTTTCATTTGAATCTTATTTCTAATGGGCTTTTATTCAAAAGAAAACTTTGGGAGCATTACACTTATTTTCCATCCCCGATTTACTTTCCATTTTAATCTCAGTTAAAGCTGCTGTATGTGATCAAGGAAGGCAATGCAATACAAGATTAAAGACAGGGCATTGATCAGATTGCCATGGGCTTATCGGTTTTCCCCAGTCAGGACGGCCAGGTGTTGCCAAACATGTATATAATTAATTCCTTTCATAAACTTTCCGGGTATCGATATCTGATTTAGATACCGGTATAGGAAAATATTAAAGAATGTCTATGTTAAAAAGAATCGATTTTTATTTATTAAATGGTAGCTGTTAGAAAGTAGTTTTAATATAAAAATGAGAGAAACATTTATTTGCCGAGAATGTTACACCTTCTTTCTTTTTAATGTTATACCATCTTTTTTCGTTTTATTTAGAAACTAAAATTTAACTTTTTTAAATATTGCTATGTGAAAAGTATTTTATTTGTTTCAATTTTTGCTTTTTTGTAGTACTCGTATATTTAAACAAATATATTTTTAACTTGTGAAGACATGTAATTAGATAATACGTACAACATGAACTAAGAATACAGAAATAAGGTAGTAGTTTGCCAATTAAAAGGATAACAAAGCATTTTAAACAATTACACTTACAAACTCTTAAAACATCGGTTTATTGACGCATAGTATAAGAGCTGTTTTGCTTAGGGTATTCAAGTTTTTATGTTGATATTACAGTTTTTTGAGGAAAACAGACCTAAGCGGTAAAATAACTTCAATAATTACAAAGAATTTTTCGATCATTGATGTCGATGCTATGAAGAATAAGAATAGGATATAGTTTTTCTTTTCGGTAAATGTAACTTTGAGAATTTTTGTACTTGAACAAAGATTTTGATACTGAAAGAGAAAGAAAAACAAGACAGTTGTCGCGATTAATCTTTTTTGTACTTTGTCTTGCTAAAAATTAAGAGATTACTGTCACTATGCAATTGCGCATATCGAAACAAATTTCCTAACCTTTTTTGTCCTTTTCATTTCCAGTCGCCGCAGTTTTAGCAATATCATTCAAATTACCAGAGAAAGGTCCTGTAGCGGCACCCGAAGATCGTTTCGGCGGGTTAGATAAATGATTTATATAAAAACATTGACTAAGATTTTTCCCGTTGATCTTTAACCATCTGCTAGAAAATTCAAAGTTAAAGCTCATGTTATTAAAAGTTAGTAAGAGTTTCCAATTTCTTATTAGTCCAGTAACCTTGTCCTGAACATGGGGGGCTAAGTTGCATCAAATGGTGGTAGAAGGTTTCTTTATTTTATCTTGCATGGGATGTGACCAGGATGAAAAATCCAAGTTTTCGACCTCGGCAGCCTCCCGGATCACTTTTGAAAATCCACAAAATTGCTAATTTTTCGCACTTTTTTTGCTTTTTCCCTATTTTGACCATGAAGGAGCCCAGCTTTGGCAAATATCATATTTACGCATTTAAATCAGATTAAATTTCCTACACTTTGAAAAAAAATGAAGTTTCTAGCTATAATAGTTTTTAAGATACAGCTCTCCAAAGTTTCGCAAATTTTCAAAAATTTAAAAATTTTAACGAATTTTCATGTTTTATCGTGTGCTAGACACCAAGGCGGCAAGAGTAGCCTCCGCGGAGGTCACCCTGACCTTACCACCTTATGAAAACCGCCTTCAGAGGGTTTTGTGCACCGCCTTCGGCGGTGTACTTTGCGTTTTCAGCACAGCGCATCTCTAGGACCATTTTATTCTCAACAATGTACTTGGGGGGTCTTCGCAGCGCCGACTACATCATGTTTTAGATATTTAAACTAGTCTAAATTTGCTGTTAGTTTAAACCAAAACGGCCCAGTTGGTCAGACTAGTTTTTGAGACACAGTTTCTCAAAATTTCGCAAAATTCTCCCCAAACTCGAAAATTTTAAATTTATTTCCTTGTTTCATCACATATGCAAGTGTCTTTATGTCTTCAATAACCTGTCTGAAATGAGTTAGTGAAACAAACATTTATTCAAAAATGTCTTAATATAAAAAGTAAATTAATATAAATTTAATAATCATAAAATACGTAACTATTTCCGTTTAATCAGTAATCATAATCACGTTTATCGACCCGCATTCAGTAAAGGTGGAAAGAAATGGACTCCACACACTTCAAAACATGCAAAAACGTCGGAATTTCAAACTTTTCAAGAGTCCAATACTTTTTTCTAAGTCTGAGACAAGCAGTCGAACCCTTCTATAGCTATCATTGGATGGACCTGTCCAGGTAACATTCTAGTTCAAACCACATTCCTACCATATTGTTCCTTTGATTAGCAGCTGTTTCTTCAATGGGGAGGAGAGGGAGGGGGCGAGCCCCTTTTCAAGCTCCCTTAATTTTCAACTGGTTTTGGTCAATGGACGAGATAGTTGGTCATTCATGCGTTAGCTCTGGCTTTTAGTTTCCCTTGATAATTTTAAATCCGCAGTGAGGGGAGTTTGCCCACTTTTTTTAAATAGAACTATTCAACGGTTCTATTAGTCGTTTGGAGTCGTGGCTTAGTTGATAGCAGTTTGCTTAGCTGAACGAAAAATCATCATGTCGGAGTCTGAACCGTCCGCGAGCTCTACGTGTTTCATATGCAATGAGAGTTTGGATAAAGATGAAATAGTGCTGGTGAAAGAAAAAGGAGTTAAAACCCTACATGCGCCCAGTGTTAACTTAAAAAATAATGACAATCAACTTTTATTGAAACGTTTGACTGAGATTTATGTACATTCAGCATGTCAGAAGCGTTACAACAATCCTAAGTTGATCAGCGCAGCTATTAAACGTGGAGATACAAATGTGATACGGGTAACCAGAGCTTTCTCTGTGAGGTTCAATTTCAGAAAACTGTTTCTTATGTGGAGAAGTCATAACAAGAGTTCATTGAATCTCAGAAGAAAAAACCGGCAGAAAAAAGAAATACTGTGATCACTGTTGAGAAAAATTTGATCTCAAACATACTGACGGCAGCTGAACGAAGAGGTGACGAATGGGCACTGAAAATTAAGAAACGAGTTTCAGAGGATACTGATTTGGTTGCACTCGATGCAAGATACCATCTGTTTTGCCAAAGGATGCTATACAGAGCACCATCCAAAGGACTTCCAAGAGGTGGTCATCGGCAGTCTACCGTTGATGAAGCCATGGCGATCATACACTGCTCGATATTGAAAATGCAACACCAAGAAGGAGTGGTCAAAAATTCATGCAAATTTTACCGTAGACGCACGTCATTGAGTTATGCAAATGATATGAAATGCGCAGCTCTCCGACGCACGTGAAGTAAGATATAAGAGAATGAAGTTGAAAAGTGGGCTATGTTCATGTTGGTTTTTCTGCCAGACTAATTATCGGAGAAATTTGGTTTTTGTCTCGAAGGATACGTGTGATAGGAGGAAATGCCACGCCGTCCTCAACGAAGACACTTCCAGCATATAGACGACTTTACAAGGGGTATGGTGATCGGACTGAGAAGAGGAGGTTGGTCCATACGTCAAATTGCAGCTGATACCCACATGGATGCAAGCACTGTGCATCGGCTGCGTCGAAGATGGTTGGAAAGAGGAAATGTAGCCACATTGAGGGGTGCAGGTGCAGCCAGAGTGACGTCAGACCGCTTGGATCGACGGATTCACCGACAAGCTGTGGCGGACCCGCAAGTCACTTGTACGTCGATTCTGCAGCACGTGCAAGGTACCCTGGATGTTCCTGTGTCGACCAGAAACATTTCCCGTCGACTGGTTGCACGTGGCCTGCAATCACGGCGCCCGCTAAGAAGACTGCCATTGACCTCACAGCACAGACTCCAACAATTGGAATGGTGTCGGACCAGAGCGACGTGGATGGCAGAATGGCAAACCGTAGTGTTCTCAGATGAATCCCGCTTCTGTTTGTCCAGCGATAGTCATCGCATACGTGTGTGGCGTCGACGTGGAGAAAGATCGAATCCGGCAGTAACTGTGGAACGCCCCAGAACGCGACAACGTAGCATAATGGTTTGGGGCGCTATTGCATACAATTCCGTATCACCTCTAGTTCGTATTCGGGGCACTATGACGGCCCAACGATATGTAGATAATGTACTGCGGCCGGTGGCAATCCCCTACCTTCAGAGTCTGCCAAATGCAATTTTTCAACAGGATAACGCCCGGCCTCACAGTTCTCGAATCAGCCAACATGCTCTACGAGGTGTTCAGATGCTTTCCTGGCCACCATTCTCTCCTGACTTGTCACCAATCGAACATGTGTGGGACGTGATTGGACACCGTTTGCAGAACCTGTCGCTGCCTCGTTCAGAGGACGAACTGTGGCAAATGGTTGAAAGGGAATGGAGTGCCATCCCTCAGGACACCATCCGCAGGCTTATTGACTCCATGCCTAGACGTGTTTCTTCGTGCATCGCTGTCCACGGTGGTCCTACTTCTTACTGAGCCGACGCCGTCCTCGCTCTAAATTTTGCTTATTTATTTTGAAACAAATATCACTTATTGTTCCATGCTGTCTCTGTCTTCTTACCAAATTTCATCAATTTCTGACCACTCCTTCTTGGTGTTGCATTTTCAATGTCGAGCAGTGTATTTGCTTATCTTGAAGAGCATGCCGATGAGTGTCAGTTTTCACTTTACTTACTTATCAATCTCATAGAAGGAAAAAAGCCTGATACTCGAACCATTAAAAAAGACTTTTTGACAAGTAAGGAGAAGACATACTCATCGCGGACGTTGCGTTTAAGAAAACTGTTGTCTGCTTCAAGAATACTGGTCACAAAATACTTACAAATGCCTGGTTTCAAGAAAGAAGGAAAGGACATCGACTTGTTGGTTATCCTCACTGGTCTCAGGAGGCACACACAAGGTACCTTATACCTTAAGAAGTGTGGAAGAGGCAAAACAACAGATGCCTTGTACTCAACCACCTCAACAACTGCGGACAATCAGCTCATCACTTTCACTAACGCGCCTTCTAAAAGGAGGAAATACCTTAAATCCTCATTTTGCTTTTCTTGAATTTCATTTACCATTTTTGTATACCCTTGTTAAAATCGTTTGTTAAATAAATTTTGTATTTCAATATCAGTCCTCTTGTTGTTAATAGTGACCTCTCCCCTCTTACAATACAATTCCGCTTTCCCCTGCCATCTCCAGAGTGGTCCAAACTTCTCCGAAATGCAGTGTTGAGAATGAAATGGTTCTAGAAGTGCGCTATGCTAAAAACCCAAAGTACACTGCCGAAGGCGGTGCATATCAACCCACCACAGGCGGTTTTTACAAGGTAGGGAGGTCAGGGTGGCTACCCTTGCCGCCTTGGTGGCTAGTACATAATAAAACATGAAAATTCATTAAAATTTTTAAATTTTTGAAAATTTGCGAAACTTGGGAAAGCTGTATCTTAAAAACTATTATAGCTAGAAACTTCATTTTTTTTTCACAGTGTAGGAAATTTAATCTAGTTTAAATGCGTAAATATGATACTTGCCGAAACTGGGTGCCTTCATAGTCAAAATAGGGAAAAAGCAAAAAAAGTGCGAAAAATTAGCAGTTTTGTGGATTTTCAAAAGTGATCCGGGAGGCTGCCGAGGTCGAAAACTTGGATTTTTCATCCTGGTCACATCCCAAGCAAGATAAAAAAAAGAAACCTTTTACCACCATTTGATGCAACTTACGATATACTAGGTTACTGGACTATATACCAAAGTGCATAGAAAATATTTTTACATGCTTTTTTTCACTAAAAAGAATGAATTATGATTATATATATATATATATATATATATATATATATATATATATATATATATATATATATATATATATATATATATATATATATATATATTATATATATATATATATATATATATATATATATATATATATATATATATATATAGATGCATAGATATATAGATAGATAGATGCATAGATAGATATGTAGATATATAGATAAATAGATAGATAGATAGATAAATAGATATAGATAGATCGATAGATAGATAGATAGATATTCATTTTTCATGGTCAATAATGTTCTGATACAGAGCGGTTTGATTAGATATGTTAGTACTGAAATTTTAATTTTTTAGAAAATGTAAATTTACAAGCAGTTTTTTTTTTTCTTACTGGGTTCAATAAGATATACTAATTTTTAACAATGACTAAACCAATATGATATCAATAAATATTAAATTTATAATTTTGAAGAAGCAAAAAGAGTGAATTTAATAAATAAAATAGCATCATTAGGAGAATTTCACAAATAACCTAATTATTGTATCAGAAAAGAGAGGTGAGATATCCGTTCTTGTATTGCTTGTCGGATCACTGCACCAATCGGCACTGAAAATGACGTTTTATGCATCGGTCAGGGATAAAAATAAATACCTGTCCTGCCGGAAAATCGTTTAGGACTTATCAACTCAGAACTCGGGAATAGTTTGGGCTAAAATGTTCTGCTTGAAGGTTGTGACATGAAATTTCCATTTCACTGACACGCGATACGCATTTAGTAGTTAATGAGGGATTTAAGTTGAAAAGTGAGCTTTTAAAAGGATATGTCTAGATTTTTTTTCTCTTTTATAGAGTAAACCGATCAGTGAATAAACACTTTAGCACAATATATATATTTTTTAAATTATAATAGCATTAAAATTTGCATCATTTGATACATGATAAACAAAACGTTTTGACTGATTAAACATGTAATTATTTTTGGATGGCTTGAAAATCTTTTGTGGTTTTGCTTTAGATTTTTTAAGGGTTAGGGTGAGTTCTGGTAAGTGCGTCCACGATGTAAGTGCGTCCACTGGGAATTATATGAACACTGTCCTGAAATCTCTTCTGCAACACATCGACTATGTTAGATAACTGTCTAATGATAATTTTAGTAGGTAGAATTCAGGCCTGGATTCAATAGGATAAACACAGTCGGAGACAACTTAAATGTCTTCAAAAAAAACTCTAAAGTAAAGATTGAGAAGGTTTAGTTTCAGTTTCTCTTGTAGTCATACCAAGCAATTGAAGTCAAGAAAAGCAAGTTGTTTCTTTTGAGTAATAGCTACTAATAACATACATGGGGTATTTTGATCAAATACTCTAACTAAAATTTGTTTATATGACGGTACGCACTTTCCCTTTCTTTAAAGTAAGGTGCGGGTAAGTGCGTACCATTATGATGGGGCAAGTGCGTACCACTATCGTGAGGCATATACGCACTGTTATGCGGAGCAAGTGCGTACCGTTATGACGAGGCAAGTGTGTACCATTACGTAAAAAATCCGACTCTCGTAATTCGTCTTTAATTTTGCTTATAACTCTTTTATAAGCCGATTATAAATCCGACATCATTTCCATCAAGTTTTATATTTACATTGAATGCGGCATAAGATTTCAATTTTATTCATTACCTCTGAAATATATTGGCTTTTAGATATCAGTTAGTAAATTTTTCGTTGAAAATAGCGATCATAAGCTATACTTAATTTAAACCAGGATGACAAATGAAGCAATGAAATTAAGTGAAACAATAAATAAGGAACCAACTGATTCAAAAAATGAAGGTGGAGTAATGAATAAATTATATTTAAGAAAATTAAGAACACCTTGTGAAAAACTATTTCAATGTATAAGGGAAAAAAAGTACAAGTATCATATCATGATCAATTTTTTCTTTCTTTTTGCTCTTTATTTTGTTTTTTCTTACTGCTGCTGATTCTAATAAGAAAAATATTTTAAAACCGTATTTATTGAAAAAAAAAAGAAAGTAAGAAAGAAAACGAATTGTTCACTCAGGTCACCTAACGGTCTATCATACAAATAGAACTAAAGAAAATCACAGGGGTACGCACTTAAAACAACGCTATTGGACGCACATGTCTCATCTTACATTTAAGAAGGGGTAAGTGCGAACCCTGGCTGAAACACAGACTGATTAATGTATTAAAACAAAATAAACTATGTAGACTATAAGTGATTATTACTAAATAAAAACAACTTACATTTGCTCACTTGGTCTTATTAAAAGGACTAAGCAAGAATCGCAGACACAACTCTCTCAATCTTCAAATCACAGTTGTTCGCAAGACACATGGGATATCACGGATTTCGTTTTATCCGTGCAAGCATGTGCTGATCTCTAGTATTAGGAATTATCCCAAGGCAACTACCTAACATATCTAATATGTGCCAGAAGTTTTTTTCCTGCTCATATTCACATAATTTAAGGTGGACGCACTTGCCCCGCTAGGTAGGGAAAGTGCGTACCATAGAATAGCTGTTATAAACCAGGTCACAAAACCTATGCTTACGATTTATTTGACATATTATCTGCTTGAAAATCTTAATAAAGGATCTGGAAAGAAAACTAAAAAAAAAAATGTGAGTGTACAAGATTTTTCAACAGAGCAGCATCCTTGAGAACATGAACTTTGAAAAAAAGGGTACGCACTTACCAGAACTCACCCTAATATTTTTTACAAAAGTACAATCCAATGAATGAACATCCCCAACAATTTAGTGGATAAGCACAGCATTTTCCATTCGTTTTCCTTTGAGAAGTATATACAGTCGAACCCGCTTAATGAAATAGTCATTCTGCCACGAAAAAATATTCTAATAAGCGGGATATTCCAATATCCGGAATCAAAATAATGCACTACAACGGTTTGGTACGTTGAAAATGTATTACATTAAGCGGGATATTCTCTTAACCGATATTCTAATAAGCGGGATCGACTGTAGAAGGAAGTTACTATAAATCATCTAATAAACATTTTGGGTATTTTATAAAAAACTAGCGGTACTCGCACGGCTTTGCCCGTGGTATAAAATTAAAAGGTCATTTGTTAATAAATTGATATCTCAAATAATACTCAATTTTAGTTATAATTCAACTGTACTTCCTTAAAAGTATGATATAAAAATAAGCCAAAAGAGAAAATAAGAGAGAAAATAAGAACAATTTTGTTGCTTACAGAAACCAACAGAAATCTTAGCAAAGTTTAAAAGAAGAAGGAAGTTTTTTTTTCCTATCTTTAAAAACAAAATAATACATTTTTCGAAATGAAACATTTTAGAAAGAACGTTGCAATACCGTAATTTATACAATATTTTTATAATTTACTGAGTTTTAATTCCTTAAAAACTGAAAAAGAAAAAGCAGACTTTTTTTTTTTTTTACAACAGTTGAAATAGTTCAATTAACTAGTTTTAAAAAGGCTTGGAGTTTGTATTATACTACAAAAACAAACACATTTTAAAATTATTAAGTGAAAAATAACGAAACAAATAAAGGAAATAAAAACTTAACCATGTTAACAACATGAGAAGGTGACTTCCGCTGATAAAATAATTCAGTTCATCTTTATTTTCAAATTTTATTCTCAAGCTTAACCATTTTAGAATGGTTTGACTTGCTTTGCTCAAGGTAAGGGGTGAATTTCCGGGATTCTAAAAACAAATATTACAGCTATTTTAATGCTCGTAGAAACTTCAAATTGACATCATTTTTAGCAGAAAATTTCAAGCTTTCGAATGACGTAAGATTTGAAAATGTGTATGAAATATTTATTTCCCATTTTATTGAATTTGTATGAAAAATGAGCTAAGAATTAGAATAGAAAAAGAACAAAATAGAATTTTCGAACAGAACGCTTCGAAGTGCACACCCCCAAGCTACACACTAATTTTGTGCCAAATTTTATGAAAATCGACCGAACGGTTTTGGCGCTACGCGCGTAACAGATAGACAGACAAAGAAAGAAGGAAAGATAGACAGACCCACCTTCAGCTTTATTATTGGAAGAGATATATAATTATATTAGCTGTTTTTTCACTGAGAATGTACATTCACTTCTACCCTATGCTGACTGGTTTATTTTACTGTTTACAATACCGGAGTTTTGGCATTTAACATTCGTACTGAGTAATAATGTTAAATCGCACAAAAAATCTAGTTCAAGTAGCTGTTTAGACTTTTTCTTGAGATCAAATGTATACAGGGTGATATCAAAGTAAATTTGACGAAGTTTCAGTAGCCTTCCGCTGAAGTAATCGAACCAAAACTTGAGATATGAATAATTGAAGGTATGAGCTCGAAATTTTGATGGTTTTAAACAACGCAGTGATAATGGTTACGGTTAAATAATTTCGAAGTTTTAAAATTGCAGCACCCATTTTCTATTTTCAGAAATTGATTAAGTAGAAAAACTTCAAAACGCGTTGATACGATTGACATGTTACAAACATTACCGATTTAAAGTTTTTACAAAAATGCATTTTTGCACTAATGACATAACAAAAGAGGAGGGTTTTCAACTCACTTGGCACAACTCATGGGATGGAAATTTATTAACACATCATTCACAAAACACTCAGTGAAAACATTTGCTTGTGGAAAAAAACACATTTAAAATGTAGTGTGAGAAGTGTGTTTCCTCAGTAAAGAGTTCAAAAATATGCCAACGAGCAATTTCCGTCAAAATTTATGCAAAATGATAATTTTAAGAAACCCGGAGTAATTAACTGTAGAGCATAAAAGAATCGAAAAGAAAAGAAAAGGAAAAAAAAAGAAAATTTTCAAAAAAAAGGAAGAAAGAAAGAAAAACTAAAGAAAATAACACTATAAAAATTCTTTTTTGCAAATACGTTAATGTGGCAGAATCATTTTTTTTGAACAACTTTTTTAACAAAAATTAAAGTAATAAACATCACCATATTTAAACAATGGCTACTTAATTTAAACATTTATTATTTCACCTATACTTACCGACTGTCGAGGGTGAGAAATATCCGCGCCAGACTTTAAAATGCAAAGCGGCTAAAACCCCAGAAACAAGTTTAATGCCTGCTGTGTTATTCCACCGTAATTCGCTTCCGACCGGGCAGTTCCCAAATGGTACGGATCACCTTGGCGTGACCCGGAAGCCCCAATAACGGTCCATCTCCGTTACGATTGCGAACGCAATGGGCACGCTTCACCCCCGCAGTAAATCATTGATTGACCACACGTGCAGGTCGGCTTCCCCCTTAATCCGGGTGTCCAGGTGGTGTTATAATTAATGCACTCCGTTTCACAAACTCCCCCTTTTATTAAGTACTGGATTGTGGACATGAGCGCCGGGTCCGAATGCTAATCCTGAATGCTCGTGCTGCTGTTTCGTGTTCACTAAAGTTGGAATTTTAATGAAAATTGGCGTCAAATAGGCAATGCTTGACTGCCAGACGTGTTGTGAGGATGGGGTCTCATAGGCTTTGGATTGCGGGTGTTGGTTGTAAAGTATATTTAAGGAATGTATTAGATGACTTCAGTTTATGCAGCATGTAACTATAAATGTTATTTACAGTCTAGTACAATAAGATCATTTTCATGCAAATAAACCTAATCATGTACGATATTGCTGATTTTTTAATCTAGTTTTTTTTATGTAAACAATGATTAATATATTGGTAACTGAAAATTGGGTTTGAAAATGTTCACCTAATTCGAATTACAGTGTTGATGAATAAAATTCGAAAACAATTCAAATCATAGACTAGTTACAATGAAGGGGCTGACTTAAAACGAAATAATGAATCGCAAACGTATTCAGTCTGCAATTCACCGTATTCTGTCAGCGGTCAGAATGTTTTGGTTACCGATGCGTTAGAAAGAATATATGCAAGTGCGAAGAGGCCAAAATCCATGCTTAACATTTATTGAGAGGGTGAGTAAAATGGATATTTAGGCAGTAATTTGAGGTGAAAAGTTTTTCGCAATTGCAATACTTCCTTAACTACGTAAAAAGAAGCAGAAATATAAAAGAATGAAAATGCTGGAGAAAGATAGCGTACACCTACGATTGACGGTGCGCAGTTAGTTTGTATGTTCTGGTGGGTGAAAGGGGGTTATATGAAGAAGATTTAAACAATATCTATTCATGTGAATGAATCAGTACAGTAAATAAGCATAAAAGTAAGAGTTGTAAACTAGTGTAACATAACATTGAAAAAAAGAAAAAAGAACTTTCAAGAATGAGTCAAAAAATGCATTTGACTTCGTAGTTCCTCAGAAAAGAAACAGGATCAACTTAACTTTTTTTAACATTCTATTTAAACATTAGACGGTATTGGAATTTTAAAATAAAACATCACATACATCAAGTGCCATCTCATCCAACATTTCAGACAATAACCTTCAGCTGTTGTATAACCCTGTTACTCAATATTTAATCTCTTCTCTTGTATGGATTTACATGCCAAAATCGACCACAGGCAATACTATTCAACAGTAAATTGGAAAATTTGGTGAACGGTATTTCTGTAATTTCTAACTGTAAAATAATCAAACAAATAAAGAAATAACCTACGTAATACAATCCATATCACCTGTTTATTGCTTTGATGTTAATTTCATTACCATTTTCGATCAAAACTGCTGAGCTGTTTTACCTTCTACTTCATTTAATCTGCTCAGCACTGGGCATTCTGCAATTGATTGTCCGTACGTGCCTATCGGTTTTTCCTCTATGTCCAGGTGCTGCAATCGGTGTATATAATTAATCCCTTTCAGAGCCTGCAATCTGTCCAGATATCGATGCCAGGCTCCGAGCTGTTGAGCGAAACTTTTACTATTACCTATAAGGTTATTAAAATCGATTCCCGATGCGGACCATACTTGCATTGGAAATGACGTATTATGAGCGCAAATTTTTCCCTAGACGTTCCTGAATTCTTTTTAAGACACGAACGAAATATGTGTTTTCTGAATGTCGCCGTGAAATAAAAATCGTTTTTAATAATATTATGTTTATTATAAAGGGTCATTCCATAGAAATGTCAACCTCAACCGAAGAAAAAAAAATACCGAAGTGAAAAAAGTATCAAAAAATAAATAAAAAAATAAAAATCATACAACATGAGAAATTAAAAAAAAAATGAAAAGGTATTGTAATTATCACTGAGATTAGCAATAATAAATAGTTTGTAGTGTGTTTACTGCTTGTTATTCGATGGTTACGTTAGTCACGTTACGTTAGTCACACTCCATCTTGAGTAAAAGTGACACTTAAGACTAAAAAAAATTAAGATTTAATAAATGTGTTTTATGTCTTTAAAAGCCAAGTTTACACATTTTTCAAATATATCATTCAATTTTTAACACTTGCTCAACTTTCAGAAATTTTTGCCTCAAAACATGAGCATTAATTTTCAGGGTTGCAAAAATGTTACGTTAGCCATGTTGCTATTTTGGTTGAAAAAATATCTATTCTCAGTAATTTTGTTTTAAATTCTAAGCATAAATGATTTATAGATACCATGTACATTGTAAATCCACATGCATAACTAAAAAATATTTTTTATTCTTTAAGTTGCAAATAAAAACAGTTACAAAATCGAATGTTACGTTAGTCACTATGGAATGACTCTAAAGTAGAAAACTTATTTTTTGTACCCGTTTCCAAATATTACAGTTCGAAGAAATAAATTTGATAACCAATGAGGTGCAACATCAAAGAATCGAATAATAAATCAAGAAATAAGGAGGAAAGTACCTTAAAACAATTATCTTAAATTACTTTCTTTCACATGCAAAATTGATAATTACTTTGAAGAAACCTAGTGGCTTTTAAACATATAAATTAAGACTCTTAAATCACTTTTCCTTGTCGTTTAATCACTCTAATTTAGAAGTGATTGCTTATCGTTGTTCAAAACAAACGGGAGATGAAACATATTTTTCAACTATAACAATTTTCAATTTAATTTCAAATTCATTTTTCTTAGTTTTTAGCAAATATTTGTGCAAACATTTAAAACGGAATAATTGAAAAAGAAATACACAAGAACTTTTCTTTACTGGTACAAATCAAAGCGTTTGCTTGAAAATAATTGACAGCAAAAGCAAATTAAGCCTTATTCTATGGCGAAGAATATTTTCAATATTTTAACACAGAAAATTAGCGTGTATTCTTACTTGCAACAAAAAATAAATTTTACATAAAATCCTTAAAACATAAAGTGAAATTTGTTTTTCTAATAACAAAAGTTTCAGATAAAAGAAACTATTATAATGGCTGTGTTTTTTGTTTTATAAAATTATGCATTCAACCTGGACGAAGAATAGTTTTCATACATGATGTTTAAGCATATTGGTATCTACAATGTAAAGTTGGTACACATCAATAAAACAAACTGAAACTATAAAAGAAAATGAAATAATACAAAAATCTGGTAGCTTATTGGAATAGCTCTTTCATGTCTACAGATTAGACAATTTAAAATATTTTTAGATAAAGTATTAAAAAAGTTTCTGATCAAAAGCTGCGGACTTTTTACAGATTAACCTTTGTTTCTTTTTTTCCAGTGAGTTAAACCTTGACAGCATTTTTCGATCCTTAAATAATATAAAGAAAAGGCATCCATCTGTTTGATGAGCCGTGAGAGCACGTCATTTTATGGTAGATCAACTTAATGTCATTTCGGAAATAATACGCAATTTATTCTTTATGGTAAAAGACTAATTATGTAAAACTGGCAAAGTGGGAAGACAGATCAATATAATTTTTGTAGGAAGCAATGGTTCCATTTAAGAAAATAGAAAATTATTATTTGGAAAAATGGCAGTGGGCACTGCTAGCATGCTTACTTTTTCGTACGGAAGTTGAATACTTTGAAAGGAGCCATCAATGTTATTAATATTTCCAATGTGAACCAGTTTCAGCTTACAGAAATTGTATACTTTGTATAATGGAAAATATTTAGACAATTATGATCGCATTGAAAGTTTTATAGTGGCTGATTTTGATGAGTATTACTCAACGTGCGCGTCCAAATTTACGGAGAAGTATCACTGTAGGTATCATATTAAATGTGTAATTTTGAGTTTTCCACATCAATTGGCAAGCTTAAGCGGGACTAATTGCACAATACCTTTATTGGAAACATATATTACTATATTAGTATCTCTCTCCCTCTCTCTCTCTCTCTCTCTCTCTCTCTCTCTCACACACACATACACACACACACACACAATTGAATATGCACTTTGCTTTCTTGTGTATATTGCGTATTGTTCTAAACTTATTCTTAAATGTATGCCTAATGGTCAACAATTGGTAAACAACAATGGGCACATCTCAAAAAAAATTTTAAACATTTTTAAATGATTACTTGAAAAAAATAAAATCTCGAAAACCTGTGTTATTTGAAAACTTTTAAATACCCAAAATCATCACAGCTATACTCATTTTTACATTAGTCCATTAACTTTATAATCATTATAATTTTTTTCTGTTTTCTGCAATGACTGAAAAAGTTTGTCTCCTGCAAGATTACGCAGGGTTGGTTCGGGTAAGTGGGCCACTGGGGTAAGTGGGCCACCCTCCTTAAAACTGACATGCGCATATGGTTTTTGTACTTTTCTGTATTGATCATGTTATATTTCATCACAATGATAGGTTTTGCATATATTTGGGTTTTGCATATATTTGGAACTTTTTTTTTGGATCATACAATTTGTATAAAAAATTTTTTTGCGATTTCGTGCAACATTTTTCAAAGTGTTTCAATGTCAATTTTTATTATTTTTTTCTGTGTTCATCAAGTTTTCTTGTAGAGTTTAACCTAAAGTACACATTGCAATAAGAATTTTTGTGCAAAGTATTATTACTAAGTGTTTAAGGGGAGGGATCCCGCTTAATGAAATGAAAAATAATGATGCAGAAATAGAAAAAAATTGATTCTTTAGCTACAAAAACTGCAAAAGCTTGTAACTATGTATTTGAGAAACTTACATAAAAGAAAAATCTAAAGTATTATGAAGTTCTAACTTTACAATATGATACAAATGAAAAAAATGTTCCAACATTTTATAAAAATAATAGAAATAGCTACACTTTTTGTTGGTTTGATGTAAGTGGTATTAGAATTATAACTGAGGATGAAATGATAATGTCTCTCCCTCAGCAAACTTCAAACAGACGCTGCTATTAGGTGTTTCCTTTTTTTTTTCAAAATATATATATTTTTTCTTATTTGACCAAAATTGATCTTAATCAACTCTATTATGTTTGTTCAACACTAATTTATATGTAAAAGCGAAAAATATGCCTAACGACTTTTAATGAATGTCGCAGACACAATTGTTTTGTGTTCTGCTTTATAATTTTCTGTCATACACATTTAAATGTAAGTAGATATCTCGTTAATGGATTCATTTGCAGAAAAGTATTTCCTACTAAAATGTTACATACTTTATCGGGTAGGACATGCAACCCCCCCCCCTTTTTTAGGTATGCTCACTTTAAATATAAATAAATGAGGGGTGTCCCACTTACCCCTTCCTAGGGAGTAAGTGAGCCACCCACGTCATTTTTTAAAGAATACGTTTGTTAGAAACATTTAAAGCATTTTTTAAGGAAATAATGCTAAACTTATGTTTATTAATAATGTTTAAGATAACATAAGTGAACAAATTTAAACTTTTTTTGCTTTAAAGCTGTTGTATAAGGCTTTAAAAACGAACTGTTCTAAAAAGTTGGCCCACTTACCCTAACTAACCCTATAGTTAATACACACAAAACTTGATAATGTGCCTGCTTCATAGATGGATATTTTCAAACTAGGCACTTTAGAATATTAGAAGAAAACTTGACAGATTGTTCAAAAATGAACTATATCTACAACGCTATTGCTGAGTCAAAACAACGCCTGGAAAAATACTAAATGCTCAGAGTTATAATTTAATCAGCACCAGTTCCATTATAAAGAGCTTTTTTTTTAATGTTATCAGAAACGTGCATCTAGAGATTTTTCTGCTGCTGTACGAACTGAATATCAATAATCAGCTTCAGAGGGTGAATTTTTTCAGAGGACCTGAGTTGTAAAAATATAGATTCACCATAATATAGTATTTCTCCCTCTTTTTCGAATGCATATATCTATCAGAGAATTCAAAATTCTAAACCGAAATGTACACCACAACTATGCTCTATTTTTTTACTTAAAATTTCTGCTTTTCATCTATTTTCTGCACCCAAATTAAAATAGAACCAACACTTTTAAAATAATGGTTTAGCTGTTAAAAAAATATTGAAAAGTATACTTTTCTTTTCCAATGAAAAATATGTGGATGTAGCAAGTACAGTGTTTCCAGTGAGGTTTTTTAAAAAAAACTTTGGTTTGAACTCTGGTTGTTGAACTAATACGTACTTTCATCTAAAGTAGTAATAACGTTTTATTTAATTGTTATTTTTTTCTGAAGAACTTTTGACCGGATGTACGTAATTAGGTCTAAAACAATCCTCTACCGGAAATACGTAGTTCCGTTTAAAAGCTAAGCTTTCTTTAAGTTACTTAAGCTGTGGACCACGGATTTCTTAGCAATTATCGCTGTAAACCTTAAAGTTTCTCTGCCGAGTTAGAAAAGTTCTCTTGGTTTTGCTATCTTCAATTAATTATCTCGATGATAATACAAAGGCAAGACTTTTTTTACGATATAGCAGGGGTTTCCAAAATAGGTGCCGTGGTTCCTGTTTTGAAGTATACATTCGCAAAGAATCTTAGAGTTATAACTTTACCAGTACAATTTACATGTTAAAAAAAGTTATGTTTCAAATATCATCAGAAACGTGCAAGTAAGGATTTTTCTAGATGTTTACTTACAGAATATCAGTCAATAAAGATGTACCATACGCGAAGTGTAGAAGGTTTCAATTATAATGTATATAGTAAAAATATACTAGGGTACCGTGAGGAAAGTCAAATTCTTCAAAGTGTTCCCCAGATCGGAAAGTTTGGGAACCTCTGAAATATAAGGTTTTATAAAAGGATTTACTCACAATTCAAAGTTTCAGATTCTCATTTTATAATTAGACCTTAGTTATGAGAAGACTGCCGTCGTCATTTTCTCACTTAGTGTAGATGCATGCTTAAAAATATTAAATAAATTTGACTGATTTTACCAAAAAATATGCATTCGCATGTATTCAAGTACAGTACACTCCCGATTATCTGCAGTTGGATTATCCGTGGGTGTGTTTCACACTTTTGTTTTCTTTTTTTTCCTGTGATGATTTACTGATGAAATGAGAAAAATGAGAGTGGTCGTTTTTAGCTTTTAAAGTATTTTTTACATTAAGTGTTATAGTGTTCAGCTGCAATTTAAATGTATGTGTCGCGTTATAGACTTTTTTCTAAGTTATTACACACACTAATATCGTTTCTCACTAATTTTTCGGATTATCCGCGGTTATTGTGATACCCTATTCCGCGTACAATCGGGAGTTTACTATATTTCATTTTTTAAAGGCAATTCCTTATTACTGATTAATCTGAAAAAATTTACTGCCTTTTTCTAGGAGTCTAATGCAAAAAATCGTAGACAACATTAATTAGTGCAAACTAAATAACTTGTGTATAACATAGTAAAGAAAGCACGTCAATTAAATGAGAAAAAATGAAAGAATTACTCTTTTCAAAATTATTAAGAAATCTATTTTGTTGATGAAGCAGATCATAGTTTCCTTATTAAAACGAAAAACCTAAGGAGGAAAATTCTTTTTAAATCACGTATTTATTCTTTAGCATTGGCTATACGAGCTAAGTTGAATTTAAACTGCTCAGAAACGTAGAGTTCGAAATTCTTAATTACGGGCAATTTAAAACTCATTTTATTTCAAAAATAGTCTTAGAGTTATATTAGCTAATAAAGTATCCGTTTTTGTTTTTTTTTATTTACTGTTTTCAGCTATTAAAATAATAACTTACACATTTTTGTGCTGGAACTTGTTTTACCATTCTTATACAACACAGTAAAAATGAATGTTGTTTTTATAATATAATACAGCCTTTTTAATAGTAATAAACAGTAAAAATTTCTAATTTTACAGTAATATACTGTAAAATTGCTAACTTTACAGTACTAAACTGTAAAATTGCTAATTTTACAGTTTATTGCCGTGGATTTTACAGCTTTAAACTGGAACCTCTGCTGCTAGTATTATACTGTTGTTTTTACAGTATAACACAGTTAAATTTTAAGGCAATAAACTGCACAATTGCTTGCTTTGTAGTAAGAAACTGTAAAATTCCTAGTTTTACAGTTTATTAATGTACATTTTATAGTTTTAAATTGGAACCTAGGCTGCCAAAATTATACTGTAAAAACAACAATTCATTTTTTGCTGTGTACGAGCAGTTATCCCTTAGCAAAATGTTTTCAAGAAACATTAGATCAAACTCTAAGTCTCCTGTTTTTCCTGATTTAACGGAATTCTTTATTTGATAGAAGGAAAAGTCTCATTTTAGCTCTGCCAATGACAAATAATCAATTTGGCGTGACATATGTGTCTTATACTTCATTAAGCACGTGTATCCGTTTCTATTAAATGTTCTCTGTGAAAGGGAAATTTGAGTATTCCTGGAAATGATTTATCGTCAATGACTGCATACGGTAAAGAAACGCATGGTTGGTTTTTTCTGCGTTGGGTGGTTCTATATATGGTGGAAAGAATTCGATTCAAAAGTCAAAATTTCAGCAACCGCTGTGAGGCTACGGTCCACAAAATATGTTTCTTTCTTCTTTTTTATTTTATTTTTAATTTACTTGTATGAATTACTAGTCTAATTTTTCAGTCTTACGCCTGAATTATCTGTCTTGTCGTCCCCTTAGCAAAATATGAGACCTTAAAGTAATAGAAATATTCAAAAATATCGCTCATATTTAGCGAGTTTCTGACAGTCGTTTTAAATATGGCACTTTTCTTAAAATTTTGGCTGATTTCAAGAACTGATATTTAGATAACTGGTTGACAAGGGAAAATATTTTTTTGCCAAAAATATATCTTAAGATGCTCTGTTCGTGTCGTAACCTTGTATAAACATTGCATAAAGTTTTGAAATATTTTATTTAAACCAAATTTTAGCAGAGCAAGCGTGAACATACATGGTAAAATCAATAAGAATTCTGTAAATAATGAAATTGTTTTTGTGTAAAATAGATGCTTGATAACATAACGTCAATAAGTTATCTGTGTATTAATATAGAAAAATTTTATTTTAAAAATATACGCACAATTTAGAAAAAATATTATCAAACGTTTTGGTGGAAAGGTTCATTGTCTTAAGTTACTAATCTCAAAAATTTTAAGTAATACAATGAGTACGATAAAATTTAATTATAAATTTAACAATTAAAAAAAACTAAATATTTTAGTGCTTAATTTTGAAACTTTAAAAATATTAAAAAAATCCTGATTCATAAAAAAAACCTTCAAAATATCAATTTTGTATTTTTGAGTAATCATCTTGACATCACGTATTACTAAGCCACCAAGCCCAAGAATGGAAACTCTAGGGAAATCGCAAAAAGAACGTCAGATTTCAGAATTTCAGCACTGACACACAGCGTAAGTATGGAAAACACAAGGGAGCTATTTACAGTGGTGCTATGAACGTGATCAGATAGAACTTTTCACTCTTATCTTAATTGTTATTCTTGAAGCAGTACAAAGGCTTTAGGCGATATTTCTACAAAAATCAGAGAAAAAGTGTACAGCCATTTAGAGTATTTTGAAGCATAGTTTTCCGAAACGGGTCACTGACCCCTGGGAATGCGTGAACTAGTATTAAGGGTTGATACCGATTTCCAAAGTAAGATAAAGTTAGTACGGTGCAGCCAATGTAATCAAATATCCCCCCCCCCCAAAAAAAATAACATTTATCCCTCTGATTTATCAGTAAAAGACTACAGATACGAGCACATACTGATATGATTGTGAAAGCAGGGCTGCCTAACTTTATTAAAAATTACTTTGAAAGTGTTAAATGAGTTTCTTTCTTAGAACCCCGATGCGACAAGAAAGATGGTTATAAACTCAGTTTTATGAAAATTGCAACACCATGAAGGACTTGCGCGAATGGGCTGAAATTTTGAGCAAAATGCAAAAGTAGGGTATGATATGAAAATGATTAGAATTTTAGTCTCGTAGCGCATGCGTACGCTGAGCAGCACCTTCTGAACGCCGGATTTATCCGAATAAATAGACGTCTTCATCAAGGCGTGTATGGTTATAGGTGGTTATCTGTTGTGGTAAACGTTAGCTCAGGCGTTGATTAGGCCTCTTTGACGGAAAAAAGCGAGGTTTTAACAACTTACAGAGTTTAAACTGAAAAAGATAATCGACCTTCGTAAAGCTGGATTGTCTTATCGTGAAATAGCCGATTGTGTGCAGCGTGTCAGTAGTACAGTGATGCGAGTATGGAAGCAGTGGACGGACGAGTACAACACGGAAATCCGGGAGTGAACCCCGAAATGTGACGTCAGCTCTCGATGATAGACACTTGATCCGCATAGTGCTGACGGACCGTACAGCTTCTTCTAGACAACTGGCAGCACAGTGTTTAACAGTTACAAGTGTTTCATTGTGTGCTTCGTCAATTCGTAGACGTCTGCTGCAGCGTGGACAGCGCGCAAGGACTCCTTTATACAGGATCCCCCTCACGCTAAACCATCACCACCTGGAGGCTACAATGGGCCAATCAGCATAAGGAGAAGGACTGGCGTGCTGATTGCCAGTATGTTGTGTTTTCTGACGAATCCCGCTTTAATTTGTGGTACCACGATGGCCGCATTCGCGTCCGACGCTATGCCGATGATCGCCACATTCCAGAGTGCACTATCGAACGTCACATTGGGCGAACACCTAGAGTCATGGCCTGGGGTGCCGTATCATATCACGGACGATCTCAATTGCTACGAATTGTGGGTAACCTGAACAGAAACCGGTTTATCAGTGAAGTTCTACAGCCCTAAGCTTTCCCCTTTTTTCAAGACTTGCCTGGTGCTGTATTTCAGCAGGATAATGTCTCCTTCATGTCGCTAGGACTCTTCAATCCTTCCTTGCATCGCAGCAGTTGCAGCTTCTTCCCTGGCCAGCGTATTCTCTGGATATGTCGCCGATTGAACATGTCTGAGATTTGGTTGATCGACATGTCGTTCGTGATCCTCGTCTTGTTGCTTCTACAGACGAACTTCAGGTACGCATACATAAAACAACAGGTATGTCATGTACGGTAAGCAAATGAATACGAACGCCACACATAAATGAAAAATAAAATGATATTTGTTTCGAATGGAAAACGAATTCTCGCAAAATTGATTTTCTGTTGGTATTTTTTTGCACTGATTACATTAACACATTGAGCATTTAAAACTACACATATATCATATACGGTATACAAATACGAATAATATTACGAATAGCAGAAATTAACGTATTGTGTGTTCTTTGAAATGCCTGAAATAAATGCTCTTCTTGAATAGAAGCTGAAGATTTTGGCCCTAAGAATGTATCATAAGTTTGAGAAAAAGTTGAAAGTTATTTTTCAACCATTTCGAGTACAATGACATTTTTGTACACCACATTTCCCTAAATTTGCAACAGTTTCCGAAAACTGTTACTAATGAGGTATTTCCAATGAATTTTACTCTCAAATTGGATGAATTTTAAATTCTAACCTTGTTTTGAAACTTGGTCTCTAATGGCTAAAACGAGTGACATTTGGCGATTACTAAACTTTTCTGACATATTAGAAGCAGAGAGAACTAATGCGAGAATTTAAATCACTTTAGCAAAAAATGACTTTCTTCAGCAAAACGCTCATTATTAAAATTTATACTATTCAAAATGTTATGGGCCGAATTATTTTTTTTTTTGTTAACAAAAGAACGGTTTTTCGTTTAACTTCATTTTTGAAAAAAAAATATTGACTTGAGTGATTTTATAAATGAATACAATGAAACATTTTTGAAGTAAAATATTTTTAATTGATATTTTTTGCATTTTTTTTCCTGGATAAATATTTTTTACGTAACAGATATGACTATAAAAAAAAATCTAAAGCTGTTTTATCGAAGCTGCATATAGTAGTTTATTTTATGTCTGAAGTGCATGAAATTCTAAAATATAAATTTTATCGTTTAAAATTTTTTAAAAGTACATATAATGAAGCGGGACCATTCAAAACTCTCACTTTTGAAAAATCTTAAAGTAGCCGGTATGAAATTAATGAAAACAAAAAGTTTTTCACAAATTGATATTCCTTTAACAGCGAGCTTTTACTTAAATGGTATAGATTTTTTGAAATTGCGTATAGTCCCATGATGCGATGGTGTACTGATATTTTTCCTCAATAACTTAATAAAATAAAAAACAAAAATATTATGTGTTTAAAACAAAGATCAGAAGAAAGCACGCTTTGGAAGCGAGAATCTAAGGTTAGAAAAACGTCCCAATCTCAATCTACCAATCCATATTTAGGTATGCTGCCAATTTTAAAAAGAAATCTATCATGCCACAGTGTGGCATGATAGAGCAGTAACAGTGGCACGCTAAAACTTATTGAAAAAAATTAAGCATTGAGGAAATAATGTCGTTTTCAAAAATATTGTCTAAAACTAAAACCCTTACGCTGATAAATATAATGATACGATAAGTGTCAGGAAGTTATTTCATCAATGCAATTTCATCAGAAAATAGCAAAAAAATACTCTCACTTATATGTAAATACATTAATTTCTGAAAGCCAGGTACCAATCGCCCACCCCCTGCCCCCACCTAAATGACAGGTCAGGCCAACTAATAACCTTTTTAAACTTTAAAAAAAATTTCAGCTTGTTGGAAAAATTGAAATTGGCACGCAGAGCTTTTTTTTCTCCAGATAGTGGCACTTCTCCCAAAAAGGTTGGTCACTCATGTATTAGACGAAAACAAAATTGCTTATTCCATGCTTAAAAATTAAATATAGATATATCGCATGCGAGACAAAACGTCTACTTTTTGCGAAATGACTCTTTTTAATAGTACTTTTTAATTTCACTTTAATCTTTTGTAAATATTAACTGAATAAATTTTTGCTTGTTTTGACTGTTATTTACATTCAGGTAGAGGAGATATATTTACATGGCGTAGCTAGCTTAATTTCATATTATGATACTGAAAACTTCTTTTTAAAAGTCTTTAGAAAACTTATAATCTTTCAGAAAAAAAGCAACTCTGGCTCGTCATTGTTTGCAGTTTGTCGCTAAGCCTTTGAATATTAAAGCAGAAATGCTCGCTTTGCGTGCTGCCTTTTTGTTGCCCAGCAAACAATGAAAAGCGCAATCCCGCGCCATGCGGGAACTGCAAAGAAAAGAGTAAATACTTTTCTAAAAAGTGTTGGAAACTCGGAATTGCAGGTTTTGAATTTCGCAGAATCAGGAAACAAAAATAGGCAATGCATTGTTCAAAGGAAGGCAACGACTCTTTAACAATGCAGTTTACTAAATTGGAGTGGCTTTTAAATTTTCTAAAACTTTTCTTTTTTTTAATTTTTCTGGTTTATTTTTTATTTTGTGGTCTTCAACACATATTTCATGCAGATAATTTTGCCGTAATATAAAAAATCATACATAAGACTTTTTATCATATAGAAAAGCGTGCTTATGCCAGAAAAGTAAGATTTAATGGCTTCATGCAATATAAAAAGAAGTGCCTAATTTTTCGAATCTTCTACTTCTAAAGAAGAAAGGCATGTTATGAATTTACATAAATTATTAATTCATTATTGTAGGGAAATAAATTATATTTCTAAAAACAACAGGGCAGATTAAATTATTTAGGCGTTCTGCAAAGCTAAAAGGCATCCATATTTAATTTAATAAAATCAGTTTTATGACATTTTAAAGCTATTGGTACAATTTTACTAGTCTATTATCAAATTATTTTTCTATTTATCTTTAAAAAAACATTCCATTTAATAGAATATTTTTGCTGAAAATTTAACTTAAATCCTGTCAGTTTATTTTATAATTTCAACACTATGGCTTAGTTCTTTTTCAGGTCTTAAAACTATAGTTGGAGGACTTTATCATAAACACTTATAGATAATCTCCGTTTCTCCTTTCGGCATATTACATTGATTTCTTAATCGTATGAGTACTAATAACGTAGCTAAATTTTATATAAACCTAATGAAAATCAGTATCAGTAATTTTCAGTAAAATAAATCTTTTACACAAGCTACACAAACTTTCTTTAGATCCAGTCTTCTACCTGAAAAGACAACTCGCCATGTACACCATTCCTTCGCCAAGAAAAATGACAGAAATGTCTGACATTTTCTTATTAACGATTGTCTCAGACGTCATCTATCCCTAACAACGTCAGGATCCATCACGTGTTTCCTTCTTCTGATCCCAGTACACCTGGCGGGTTGTTCGACCATGTTGCGCCTGGTAAATGACATCCGGAAAATGCATTTCCATGCTTACGTTTAATGCAACAAAGTAATGGTGTCGGGAAATAAAATGAATTATGCCATTTGTTGATATAAGTATGAGCTAAGAATATTTATTACTGTAGTTCAAGCATGGTAACAGTTGAAACTCAGTTTTTTTTTTTTTTGTCTTTTTGAGGTTTTTTCTAAATATATATAACTTTATTCTACTGATAAAAAAGTACCAGTCTTCGTTAAATGAGATCAAAAACATTAAGAAAGCAAAGTAATTGCATCTACACTATTCATGTATAAAAAGACAACCGGAACTGTAGACAGTACCATTAAGTCAAAGGCAAATTTGGCTGTTTTTTCGAACTGATATTTCTTATAGGAATAGACCTTTCTTATAGGAATATTTACAGTGTTATTGATTTTAATTTACTATGACTTTATAAGCTACTCCCTACACTGTAAAAATGAATGTTGTTTTTACAATATAATTCTGCTAATTTTATAGTAATAAACTGTAAAAATATCTAATTTTACAGTAATAAAATATAATCTTTCTACTTTTACTGTACTAAACTATAAAATTTCTAATTTTACAGTAATAAAGTGTAAAGTTTTTAAATTTAACAGTTTCTTACCGTTTAGTTTAACAGTTTTGAAGTAGAAACGCTGCTTCCAGCATTACACTGTTGTTTTTAGTGTAATACAGCTAATTTTACGGCAATGAACTATAAAATTGCTTGTTTTACAGTTTATTACTGTGCATTTTACAGTTTTAAATTGAAACCTCGGCTGCCAGTAATTTACTGCAAAAACAACGCTTCATTTTTTACAGTGTACCTTCGATCATCAAGTATTATCATCCCCACCAGATTGTTTTGAACGAAGACAGAATAATGAAATAAATTAAAAAAAAAAAGCACTTAAAAAATACACAGTCGCAGCTTTCCCTAACATAATTGTTCTTCAGTGGGTGACATAATCTATTGTTGAGTTGACCACTAACATTTATTTCATTTTATTTTATTTTATTTATTCATTTATTTGTTTTTCCAAACTTTGACAAGTAAAATTGCTTTATAGAACATTAAATTTTATACGACATTGTCTGGTTTTGCTCATTTTAATTTTTTTTTTAAACATTGTCTTTTATATAAACTTTTTCTTTTTTAAAATCATTTTTCTCGTTTATTCTTATTCGCTTCATGTTATTCCAAGTAACACACATAGTTGAGAAATTCTTAGCAAATTCTGGAGATACCCAAATAGCCATCAGTAAGAAGCGTTTGTTTTGGGGGACTGTTCTCAAATATACAATTTGCATTCAAGGCCCTACGATCTGCTACGTAGAAAATAGCTCTGAGTTATTGCTTTATGCCCAATCTCTCTCATAAATTTACGAGTTGTGCCGTACCATTGATGTGGTCTCTCGTTCGTATGCTTATTCTACATTAGCTATCAGTTTTTTTAGTACTCCTAGCTTCTACAAGATAATATCTGCTCCAGATCGGTTATTTCCTATTCCAGACTGATGAGTCCTTAATAAGGACGAAACTGCAGTCTCTGTAGTCTCTAAATGTAATAACCGAGTTCGGGGTATGAATTTGTATCAAGTTATTTCTTTTAATTTCCTTGTGATGGCTTGATGAAATCAAAACCAGGGATCTGTGATTGCTCCTTTTCATAAGTTGCGCATACAAGAAGAGTGCTGTAACAAAAAAATTAAATAACAAAAATCTAACGTTAGAATATTATCATATTTGTTAGTGTGATTAAAATAAGAATATATATCAAGACGGATCAAATTTCACGGTCAAATGAAAATGAGAAAAAAATTTAATACCACTGAAACTGCAATAAGAAGAATTTTAGACGAAGAAACTGTTTAAGATTTTCTTTTAGAGAGTTCACAGACTTACAGCTATAATTTAAATCAAAGAATCCTTTCCTAAAACACCAAAAGTACGACTTGTTTAACCATTCAGTTTAAAATCTACACATTCAACATTTTCCAGGCACTTTAATAGTTTAGAAGGAGAGAAACAGCATAAAAATAAATTCAATTCTGTTAGAAAAATAACTTTTACCGGAAATGGCTTTTTATATGTCCACTCGAATGAAATAACGCTTCTACGCTCTGTCTTTCTTTTGTTTGCATAGCGTTTGGAAGTATTTGCTTTAAAAAAAGCCAAGTGAGGGAGCTTTGTTGTTTAGTAAACAATGAAAAGAGCAGCGTTAAAACTTAAAGCAAGGTGACAGAGAAAACAAGAGCGAAGGAATTTTCTAGAAAATACAAAAACTCTTCAAAGAAATGTTTTAGGCATTTCAAAGATTAAAATCCTTTCAAATTGTAGAGCTCATAAAGCACTTTCCATTTTCGAAAAATTTAAATAATTTAATAGGAAAAGTTTGGAACAAGGGGAACATTAAACTGAATAAGGAGGTAGTATAACACAAAAGAGCAGGAAGTAAAGCAAAACTTGCTTTTGAAATCCTTTTTTTTTTAATATTAATCAATGTGATTCTTCTTTTCTTTTATTCTCTCTCACAGTCGGTCTCTTTAATAATTTTAGTTATGACAAAGTTTTTGTTTATCCTCTAATCCAAAAAACTTTTATCACTTAGCTTTTGCATTTAAAAATGGATTAGGGTTTTTTTTCGTGTTTATTATCCATATGTGCAAAGAAGTCTATAAATGTACAGAGAGAATTAACGTAAATATTGTCGCCACCATGTTAAACTAACGAATGTGAAAATTGGCACTTTTCAGGAGAGCCAAAACACTGCATATAACTTATTCCCACCTGATGTGTTTGGTTATTTTCAATTTTTAAACTTTTATAGATACCTTTAAGTGTAAAACTAACGTTCGAAGGTATCATTTTAATTACAATTATTTGTAAAATTTGAACTTGAACAAGAAGTTCTGTCAAGAACTAAACGAGCCTACTTTCCCGTACATCGACATCGGCATTCTAGCATCTGATCATTATTCTCTTGATTATCTAAGACTAAAAATTATGTCAAACATACCTTTTTAGCACTTGAAGCTGATTTCTAAAAGCAAAATGTACCCCTCTCATCAGATGAAATAGACACATAAAAAGTAAATAAATGAATAAATAAAGCTTTGTCGCACCTTTTAAAGAATGTAACTGTTACAGTTCTTCCGTAGAAAAATTCCTCAATTGTTTTCAAAAAAAAAAATTAAAAGTACAAAGTACATCAAAACACATTTTATCAAAGAAAGAAAAAAAATAAAGAAAAAAAAGAAAAAAAAACTCGTCCGTTGATAAAATGTCTCGAATTTCACTTTTAATCCGTTGCCAGTTGTTAAATATAAATAAAGAATAAAATGCCCTCGTGAATGAAACATTTTTGTTACAAAAAAGAATCGTCTGCCAAAAATAATAATAATAATAATAAATTCAATAAAACAAATGAATAAATAAACAAAAAATCGTCTGCACAGTTAGTCATTTTTTTTTCGGACTGTTTACTCAAAAGTTATTAGGGGTGACAGCTTGCTTGAGCGGTTCAATGTTGAACGAAAAATTGTTCAAATCGGAAATGTAAATACGGGAATGAAGTATCCTTGAAAAGTTCTTTCCAACAAAAAAAAGTTTGTTCAAATCGGACTGTTCATTAAAAAGTTAGTATCGCGGGACCGGTTATTTGAACGGCTCAAAGTTGAACCAAAAATTGTTCAAATCAAAAAATCAAATATGGGAATGAGCTGTACTCGCCGAGATCTTTCCAACAAAAAAAAGTTTGTCCAAATCGGAATGTTCATTCAAAAGTTATTAGGGGGGGACAGACAGACCGATCGACCGACCGACAGACAGACACACAAATTCCCCATCTCAATACCCTACTTTCAAATTTTTAATTTTTCGATATTTATTTCATTTTTTTGTTTCTTTTTGACTTTTTTTTTACTTGGCGATATTTTTTGGGCTTGGCGATATTTTTTGGACTTGGCGATATTTTTTGGACTTGGCGACATTTTTTAGATGCATTAAGCCAATTTTAATGCTTTTTTCGTCTCTTTTATTTTTAACGGGAAAGTAGGCTAAAAACGAACTTGAAAAACGCATTTTTCACATTCGTTAGTTTAGCATGGTGCCGACGATATTACTTAAAACAAAAATACTGATTAAGAACGATGCATGTCAATCGGTATTGTACCACGAATATCATGCACAAACCGAGTGTCAAACAGAAGATTGTTTTCTTTCATAAGTTGTTGTAATCATATAATTTAGTCACTACTTTTCATCACTTACAAAAATTTAATCGACAGCTGATGACGATATAATATTGTTTAACTTGAATGTAAGTTCCCATGGTTGTAAGAACAAACCAGAAATTTCCTAACTATGATTTTATTATAGTCGTTTTCACATTTAATGCAGTATTACAGTAAAATTGCTTTGAAAAATATCTATTCCGAAAGTAAACGTTCTTTAATAATAATTACGAACTTACTTTTCTGTTTTTTAATTATAATAATTAGTAGTTTACATAAATACTGGTTTCTATATAATAGCAATAATAATAATAATAATAATAATAATAATAATAATAATTTATTTACAGAAAGTTGTCTGTGTATCCCTATTAATACCTCATAAAGGCTAATTGAAACCTTATATATATTATACACAGTACAGTCGCATTAATGTGACCACCTGTTAAAAGCCTGAAAAACCACCTTTCGCAGAGCGGACTACTGCAAGACGTGCAGGAAGAGATTTATTTAGGGCCCGGAAGGTGTTCCCTTGTAGTTTGAGTCATGCCGACTCCAATGCTGTGGACAGCTGGGCTAGATTACGTGGATGAGGATCCATGGAGCGAATATCCCGATCGAGCTGGTCCTACATATTCTCGATTCTGTTTGAATCAGGAGAATTTGCTGGCCAGGAAAGAAAGATAAACTCATTCTGATACTCTTCGAACCTCTCACGTACACTGGAAGCTGCATGGCACTTCGCATTGTCCTGCTGGTAGATGCCATTATCCTGAGGAAAAACAATGCACATATAGGGGTGGACATGTTCCGCAGAGACAGATGCGCACTTGTAATAACTCATCGTGTCTTCCACAATGATGAATGAGCCCAGAGAATGCCAGGAAAATATTCCCCAGTCCATAATGCTCCCGTCTCCACCTTGGACCAGTTCCGGCAATGGTTGAGAGTGCTTGGTTTCAGAGGTTTCACGCCTTATAGGTTAACGTCCATCTGTCCGATGAAGCATAAAACGTGATTCATCAGTAAATGCTACCTGTTGTCACTCAATAAACGTCCAGCTGTGGTACTGGCTTGCAAATTCCAGGGTTTGTCATCGATGGACAGCTATTCTACTACTGTTTAATAATAATATTTAATTATTATACAAAAATTAGGTTTCGTTGCATTTCGAGAAATATTTACTATAGCTTGCATTACACGTTTTAAACTTACGCTATTAAATGAATAATGTTTAAAAAAATGTAGGAAATCTTTACATTGATGTAACCCATTAAAAACGCATAACTCACTGTCAATGTTTATTTTCCTTCTTAGCAGTATTACTACGGTAAAGCTTCATTTTAAATTGTCTCCGTATCAATCGGTAACAATAATTTCTATACTACACGCAAAAAAAAAGTACAAGCCTAATTAGTTTTGAATTCAGATATATTTTGCTTTGAAACAGAAAAGACTTAAAAGAAACTTCATTTAAATATTACTAAACAACTTAAAATTCACTAAATTTCATATGCACTGTAGGTTTTGTTAAGGAGAAAAACCGCATATTCGTAAACTTTGAATGAGATAAATTTTACTATTCATTTACGAATAATCTCAACTTTATTTATCATGCCTTGATATTTTTAAAAGATTAACCTAAACTACACAAGAATCTTACGTCCTTTTTCAAATCTTGAAATATGATGCAAATTTTTACAGAATCAAATTATAAAAATGAAATAACTAAATTTGTTATTGTATGAAATATATTTTTTTAGGTCAATTCAAAAAAAAAACATGCATTTTTTCCCATACACATCAATTTTTGTTTCACAAAATGGCAAAGGAATAAATAGAGTAAGTATATTTCTCAAAGGATGTTTTTCGTTCGAGATGTACCACTTTTATCTTGTCCGCTCTTCAATAGAGTAGGAATACTAAATATTAAAAAAAGAAAAAGAGCCAACCCGACGAAAAGCATGTATGACTTACACTAAAGTTTAGACCTAATTATTGCAAACAAAATGTCAAGTAGTGCGTTTGATTCAAGTGACACCGAACATTCTTATCGTACCGTTTATTAATGCAACATATTTTGGTGTTTCCGTCGTCTTACTATAAAGACAGCGAAAATTTTTATTATAATGAAGAAATGAAAAAGCATACACATATTTTTGTTTTCAAAACTCATAATGGATTTTGATTTAACTTCATTCACAGAACATATACAAGTGTACGAGAGAATAATAATTTGCGTTTTCAACATTGACATTCAAACTCAGAAATTGAATTTGAAACGCATGTCAGAATTAAAATTCAAAACTTAACAAGATAAATAATACCGTAAATGTAAAGACTAGTAGCTGGTGAAAGGAGATTTGAGATATATTCTCTCTGAAAGAAACCCGTTTAGCGAGTTCCATATTCAAAATATAAGGAATCACGCAGTGAGTTTGACGGTTTTAAGTACAACATTTTCTGAGGAGGGCAAGCAATAAGCAAGCAATGCACAGTAATGTTTGAGTACAATAATAAGAAAAGTGCACAAAAAAAAAAAAAAAGACAAGAAAGAAGGAAGAAAAAAAAACAAAAAGGAAGATCTTACACAGATACAGCTTTTTACAATCTATAGAGCAGTGAACAAATATTTCTTCTAACCTATAAAACGTTTTCTTCAACTTAAAATCATATGCGTCAGCCTATTGTGACAAAGGAAATCTATTAATTATGAAGCAACCATAAGAAATACCTATATGTCACATTTGCACATTTTCAGTTATGAAATGAACAAGATTTGATTCGATATTATAGTTCAAGAATTAATCGTTTAAAACTCGAAACTAATAAAAGCTTGAAAACAACGTTATATCTTTCCTTACGGAATTTCATCCCATCAGAACAAGAGAAAAGGCAAATTCTTGAATTTCTCATCAGCCAAGCGCAAAAACAGACCATACAGCTAAAACTGTAGTGAGAAAGCATGGGAAAGCAATATGATAGATTTATTAGCCATCTCAACAGACATAGATGATGTCTGAGTCCACGAAGCATGCGAAGAAAAAGAATTACCGTGATGGTGTATTTGGACGTTTAAGATAAACATATTAATTAAGAAAAGCATTTTAACCAGTGAGATATTTTTTTGCAATATACATTTTCCCTTATTCTGTCTACACTGCAGAAAATGAAGTGTTTGTTTCTACAGGATAAAAAGACTGGCAGCAGATTTCCCATGTTTAAAAAACTAAATAAATATATATCTAATAATATATATAATATTTTTGATAGTATATATATATATATATAGTTATATATATATATATATTATATATATATATATTTATATA
>JAXGGA010006720.1:0-67786 GCA_038373865.1 Uloborus plumipes
ATTTATTGACAGCTATTTTCAGACAAATCAGTCAAGCAACGATCCAGTATGGGTAGCCACAGAAAGTAAGTTTCTTTTTTTTTGCGAACTTATTTTTCATAAAATTAAACTAGTTTAAAATGATTTGCTTAAAATGGATCAGAGATGCCATCTATAATGTTACTTTGCACAAGTAAAGTCAAGTAAGGTCGTATTTTGCTCACATATCTGCAAAATATCCCATAAACAGGACGTTAAATAACTTAATAAATATGACAACGGCGAACTATTTCATGCCAAAAATGTATATAAACCATTCCAAGTAAGAGTTTTAAGCAGATAAAGATTGAAAAAAATTGTTTAAAAAAACTTGGGCATAAATGGTTTAAAGGATGCTTTTAACATTTTTGGATATAGTAATGATTCTGTTCTTCCAGATTTGATTTTATAAAACGGCTGATTTTACAATCCAGTGATTTTATTAGTGGCGGGCACCGTACTTTTATGTAAGCGTACCTAAAGTTTGAAAAAATGTATTATCTGAAAAACAAGAAAACGCGTAGCATGCAGCATATTATATACCGTAAAGTCGGGTTACTTGGACCCTAGGGGGTTACTTGAGCCCATTACAGTAAAATAATAAAATCAAGGTTTGGTACTTATTAGTTGAAGACTTCCACATAGTTCCTCGTTTCTCCGCTAGGTAGAAGCACGCTGCAGTCTCTAACGCTAGTACCAAACCCAGATTTTATCATTTTACTGTGGGCTCAAGTAACCCCTTGTGGGTCCAAGTAACCCGACTTTACGGTACTTGGCTTTAAGAATCTACCAGGTCCGCAATTAGTTTTCAGAACTCGATATCTACACTACGAAGAATGAACTGTTGTTTTTACAGTATAATAACTGGAAGCAGCGGTTCCAATTTAAAACTGTTAAATGCACAGTAATAAACTGTAAAACTAGAAAATTTTACAGTTTCATACGGTGAAGTGAGAAATTTTAGTTTATTGCCCTAAAATTCAGCTGTACAGTGAACTCTCACTTATGCGCCGGCCCAAGGGACTAACAAAAAAAAAAGGCGCATAAGTGAGAAGGACGCATAAGTGAACAAGCCTATTTAAAGGACTAAAACGCAACATGGGTTCTAATGAGAGAATGAATAAGAATGTTTCAATAGGAAAGGGACATATTACGGTTTAGCAATGACTAATGTAACTACAATGATAAAGAGAAAACAAAAATTGCTGCATTCCTAATTGCAAACTGTTCTCTTTAAAACGATGCATAATAGATAATTGTCCCTCTCCGAACTCTAGTTCATGTGGAAAAAATGCCTTCCGTGAGCAATAAAAGCGGAAGATTAAAGAGAAAAGTGAAGAAACATGCTCATTTTTTAGGAAAATAAGTTTAATTGCTTGCATTTTACGAAAAATTCGGCGCATAAGTGAAATATATATCTTTAGAGCGACGTATAAACGATTGATACTATCATTATTTTACTATGAAATGTTCCGGGACCACTGAAAATCGTCGTATAAGTGAAAAAGGCGCATAAATGAGGCGGTGTATAAGTGAGAGTTCACTGTATTATACCGAAAAACAACAGTATAATACTGGCAGTACAAGTTCCAGCTTAAAAATGTAAAATGCACGGTAATAAACTGCTTAATTAGCAATTACAGTCTTTACTGTAAAGTTAGCAGTTTTGCAGTTTATTACTGTAAAATTAGTAATTTTTTCTGTTTATTACTATAAAATTAGCTATATCATACTTTAAAAACAATATTCATTTTATACAGTGTATACAATATACAGTGAAGCACCGTTTATACGTTTTTGAATTAACTGTATGAAAACAACGTGTAAATGAAAAAAAAAACGTATAATAGGGGGTATGTTAATATGTATTGGATTCTGCCGAGACAGATAAAAAATCGTATAAATGACAAATTCGTACAAAAGAGAAACGTATAAGCGGTGCTTCACTAAACACGAAAAAAACACTAAAATTAAGAAGAATTTCCATCAAGAACTAAACCAGCCTCAGTATTCTCTTAATTATCCGTGACTGCAAATTCCGTCAAACACACCTTTTTAGCATTTAAAGCTGATTTCTAAAAATAAATTATGCCTATCTCATCTGATGAAATAGGCACGCAAAAAGTAAATAAGCGTATAAAGAAAGTTCTAGCACCTTTTAAACAAAGCAGCTAATATAGTTCTTCCGTACAAAATTTTTTAATTGCTTTGAAAAAAAATTAAAAATAGAAAGAACATCAAAACACATTTTGTCATCTCGATGGGAGGTCACTGTGACCTCCCAATAAACTGTAAAATTGCAAATTTAACAGTGTATTATCGTGCATTTTACTGTTTTGAACAGGAACTTCTGCTGCCAGTATTATACTGTTGTTTTTACAGTGTAATACAGCTATATTATCCATATTTCTGAAACATCTTTAATTTTCTTTCGCCGTTTTCTCTTATGTCTTTTAATGATCCTTGTTTTGCATTCATTGTTTGTGTCTTCTTCTTTTGATGTCCTTTTTACATTGCAGCAAAAAACAATAAAAATATGCGATAAAAAAGATTCACTTTTCTTTAACCACCAGTTGCGATATCTACCAAATTGAAAAAAAGTTTTATTTGAACGACTAACTATGATCAATGATTTTTAAAAATCGTTGTGTTGCATTTGATATTTTTTTCAATGATGATTTACACTTCAGTAAAAAAAAAAAGGTTTTACAGAAATATGCGACAAAAAAGTGTTTCACAGTTAACCAACAGTTGCAGTATATATCTCACTGAATTAAGTTTTCTTATGAGGGATTTTAGGAGGCCCTTATATTAGGGAGTAACTGAATAACTGTACATTCAAATGTGTAAGCAATTACAAAAAAAGATCAATGTTTTGAAACACCGATATTTGAAAACATCGATGTTTTTTGGTCGATGTATCAATAATATCGATGTCCTTATTTTCCAACATCGATGTCTTCCAACATCGATGTTTTGCCTTCGATGCCGCACCCCGACAAAAAACCCACCCCTTAAATATGAGATCTGAAAAAAATCGCCCCAACTACCCTCCTCTCCCCTACAGGCAGCGAGAGCCTCTCCTTTCTGCCGCCAGGCGGCGCTGAACGGATCGTCCTTCAAACGACCCCTCCTCTTCCGGACTCAGAACTTCTCCCGGACCGGGGAGGCCCCGCATCTCCGGGAGGAATGGGTTCGGCCCATTCTATCCGGCCGGAACGACGACATCTTTGCCACTCACTCGATACGGGAGATGTTGGGGAAAGATGCGGTTTTGCTCTCTGGGGTGTTTCGTGTTTTGGAGTGAGCATTAGAAGGGGGAAGTCGCGGGAGGTCACCGTGAACTCCCTTGAATTTCCTTCTTCACAGATTTGGTTACAGGGTTACTTAGAGATTTTCTCGAATGTGTTGCTGATTCATGTAGGGTGTTTATGGGGAGGACCCGACGGGATGTCGCTGTAACCTCTCAAATGTATCAGACTTCCTACACCGTAAAAATAGATGTTTTTAGAGTATGATACAGCTAACTTTGCAATAATACTCTGCAAAATTGCTCATTTTACAGCAGTAAACAGTAAAATTGCTAGTTTCACAGTCTATTGCCAAAATACGACCTTACTTGACTTTACTTTTGCAAAAAAAGACATTACAGAAGGCATCTGTGATCAATTTTAAGCAAATCATTTTAAAATAATTTAATTTTATGAAAAATAAGTTCGCAAAAAAAAAAAACTTACTTTATGTGGCTACCCATGCTGGATCGTTGCTTGACTGATTCGTCTGAAAATAGCTTATCAAAAGCGTCAATAAATAAACTCTGATATCCAAATAGTGGCTCTGACTGCTTTTCTCAATAAGAAGGACTATTTAACTTGTGAAAAACAGCTTTAGTAAAAGGATATACCATCACAGGTTTTTGTATGCAGTAACTAACAAGCGTCAAGTTTTTAGGACACAGGGCATAAATGGGTTAAAGAGCCAGAAGTCAAAATTTTCACTCGAAAATGTTGCTAGCCAGGTGTACCCTTCCCTCCAAGCTCAATGGCGCAAATCCCCCCCCCCCCGAATAGCTTTTCATAACCGTATTCTGATTTTTATTTTAACCCCTCTTTTTTATTTTATTTTTATTCTAACATTATTTATTTTTTATTATTATTTATTTATTTTTTTCATTATTATTTTTTTAATTGTAACTATTATTGTTTTTATTGATTATTAATTTTTTAAAAAGTACTAATTATGCGTAGAACACAGTCGCTTTTTTTGCACTTTTTCCAGGCGTTCCACGCACACACACACACACACAAAATAAATAAACAAATAAATAATAATAATAAAGAAATAAAAGAACTAATTTAAATTAAAAACATTAATTAATGAATAATTTTTGTTTAACCCATTAATGCCTAGCGTCCCTTTTTAGGGACGTACCAAAAAATTGTCTGAATTTCCCCAAAATGAACATTTAAACCAAATAATAGTGTTCAATGAGTACCTTGGTATTAATTCAATTCTTTATTAACAGATTGCAGCACATAACCATTGTAAAGTGTTATCTGTAGCAGTTTTAACACGACCTTTATCAAAAATGACATCGTTCACATCAAGAAAAAAGCTAAGTTTTCGAAGTTATTCCCAGCTTTCTAGTTTATGTTAATTGCTGATTTTATTTCTTCTTATAAACTGTCTATTTAAATATTATATTAGCAGAAAAAAAAATTAGTAAAAATGTATGTACCCTTTGGGGTCTATCGTCACTTTTAAGGGACGATTCTTCTTTCCTTAATAAACAAATTATTTTTCACATAATATTTTTTTTTTCATGTCCATTAAACACTGTTTGTAACCAGTATACAAAATATCTTTCGAAAAAAATGTCAGGCATTAATGGGTTAAAACCATTAATTAATGAATAATTTTTATTTAAAATAAATCAGTGAATAATTTAAATTAAACAAAATAATTAATAATTTAAATAGCTAAATAAATAAATAAATTACTTTTAAAAATCCCCCCCCCCCACCCTGTGAACACCTCTAATGCTCTTAGACTATTAAATGTAAAACAAAGAAGAGAGAAAAAGAGTTACAAAACTGATCCCAGAAGTCGAGCGAAGAAAACCAACATCCACATTCTATCAAAACGTCTGTTGATTTCTATCTAATTTCATCTGTCGTTGCCATTATAAAAAAAAAAATAATAATAATAAATTGGTAACTCAGACGATAGTTTAATTAAAAGTCACGAAGAAATATAAACATTACAGACGACAATTAATTGTTAAATATTAAATGCAAAACATGACAGATGAAGAGGGGAAAAGTGAAAAGTGTTCCCAAATGACCTTTTGAGTAAGGGATACAATGTGATGAACCTTTTCAAAAGTTCTATGAAAGGTGTCAAAGCAAAGATTTAATCACTCAAGCTGGGAGTTACTTCTTGACAATTTTCATTCGTACTTATGATATATTCATTTAATTATTGTACTATTTTGTTGCTTGCTAAGCTTATTTCGAAAATTTTTAACCCATGACATTAATTATTTCCTTGTTATTCCTTTGAAGCGCGGTGCACTGTTAAAAATGAGTGTTGTTTTTACACTATAATACAGCTCATTTTATTGTAACAAACTGTAAAAATTGCGAATTTTATAGTAGTAAACGGTAAAATTGCTACTTTTACAGTACTAAACTGTAAAATTGCTAATTTTACAAATTATTACATGCATTTTACAGTTTTTTTTAATTTTTTTAACAATTTTTTTCAATTTTATCTGCTTAAAACTCTTACTTGGAATGGTGTACCTACATTTTAGGCGTAAAATAGATCGCCATTGCCATATTTATTAAGTTATTTAACGTCCTGTTTATGGGTCACTGGGCCGATATGTGATCAAAATACGACCTTACTAAACTTTACTTGTGCAAAGTAACATGACAGAAGGCATATCTGATCAATTTTAAGCAAATCATTTTAAAATAGTTTAATTTGATGAAAAAAAGCTCGCAAAAACAGTTACTTTCTGTGGCTACCCATGCTAGACAGTTGCTTGACTGATTTGTCTGAAAATAGCTGTCAATAATTAAACTCTCATGTCCAAATAGCGGCTCTAACTGGTTTTCTCAAGAAGTAGGACTATTTAACTTGTGAAAAACAGCTTTAGAGTAAAATTATTTACCCATTACACGTTTGTGTATGCAGTAATTAACAAGCGTCTCGTTTTTAGGCTATTGGGCATAAATGGGTTAAATTAGAACTTCTGCTGCCAGTATTATACTGTTGTTTTTACAGTATAATACAGCTAAATTTTACAGAAATAAACCGAAAAATTTATCTTTTTACAGTAAGAAACTGTTAAATTGCTAGATGTCCGTTATAAGATGGAGGGATGAAATACGAAAAATGGTGGGGCATCCAATGGAAATCCAAAGCAACCAGCGGGAATAATTGAAAGCAGTTGGAAAATGATTTGGTATGGTAGCGTTGGAGTAAAAAAAAAAGGTATGGTAATTGGAGTTCTTTAATACAGTAGCCACATGCATCATCAAAACCTGCGTAACTTAAGATTAAAAGGAAAATCAGAAAAAAAAAAAAACGGAATAAGAGCACAGCTAACAAGATCGGCTATAGTGAACATATAACTGCTTTAGTGAGGGGCAGTGGCGCCACCGCAGCCCCCGTGGAGCGGGAGGGGCGTCAGAAGTATGGGGGAGCACTCTGAAAAAATAACACAAAAAAACTTTGTTCCCCGTATTCAATGTCACTTCCAGGTGTTCCGAATGAAATCTGCATCGATACGTCACATATAATGCATAACGGAATGATTTCACCACCCTCCCTGCCTTCTCCTGCATAACATATGCCCCATGTACACCTCTAATTGAGCTCCTATAATCAAGAGCGCCTGAACTCAGTTTTTGGGTGGGGGCGAATTCAATTTAACGAATGAAACTAGAATTTTACCGAATAAAATAAGAGTATGCACAGTAGTTGTACAAGGCGGTAAGTTGGCGGCCTGGCTTAAGGGTGGCAGGCAACTTACTTGCTTAATATGCACAAATGCCTCAATCTGCTGAGAAGAGACGGCATTAGTATTAGTATCCTGCAAGGAAGTAACTTATTGAAACTTAACTGAATATAATTTGACTGCAAATATTTTTCCTTGTGTTATTTTTCTAATGTGCTTTACAATTAACAGTAACCTTTAATGAAACATAGAAAACAATTATTGTAAGATATCCTGGTATTTTCTAGTAAGATTTCAATGTGGCATATAGTATTTATTACCTTTCCTGAATTCTGCTTTTTCATTGCAATTACAATTACTTTATATTTTGAAATAAACTTGATTTTAAATATCAGAATACTTTTCATCGAAGTCTTATTATAACTTTTAATTTTTTGCCATAAATCTAAGATAGGGCATACTTATAAATCTTACGGGGGCGCACTAATAAATCATACGGGGGAGCGCGCCAAAGTCTATGTACGCTACTGGCGAGGGAACTTACTGGTAACTACATACCGCCCTTCTCCCTGCACTTAGTTTAGGGGTTGAATGTATCCAAATTCGTTTTGCTCATGCAGGACCAATCAGTTGCGGTTCAGGGAAGTCCATTATTCCTCCTGGATTTGGGAATTTAATGAATTTACACATACGTCTTAATTATTACGCCGTGGGCAGAGTTCTTTGGCGTAATTTGCATCATGTATATACGCCCTCCCCCCTCCGCCTGAAAATCCGAAATGACAGGCCTCATGCTAATATATCCATCAGAAAAATCAACTACCATAATTGAATCGGTGAAAGTAAAAACAACATCAGTCACAAAAATTCGAAAATTCGTTTTTTGTGGAAACAAGGGGTGGGAGGCAATATGCGTGCAGAGGTCAAAAATCACGTCAGTCAGGTTACTAATTCGAAAGATGCGTGGACTGTTATTTGAATGTTGACCGTAGAAACAATGCTAGAAATTAAGACGTTTTTTCTCTCTTCGGGGGCCCGACTCTGTAACTTCCTGGAATTTCCAGTGACGTCTATTATTCCCTCACGACAAGCAAGAACCGCCGAAAAAGTAGTCGCTTGTCAAATTTTGTGCTACTCTGAAAGCCCTAAATGTGCCCAAGCGAGAATTTTCTCTCCTTCTACCGCGTATCGAGAAGGAAAAACGATTGACCAATCAAATGACACTATTTCTCACTCGCGTTACATCAACATTCGCGCGTGCATTTTGCTTTAACTTTCTGGTTTAGCTTAGCCTCCGAAATAGATGGCAAAAAGATTCGAGATCGAGAGCCAAATATTAAAAGCATTCGCAGATTAAGATGTTGTTTTTCAGGAATTTAAAAATATTAGAATTTTAAACCGCAATTAGTACATCTTTTCAACACATACAAGCATATATCAGGGGTACCCACCAATGGAGGCCATGACTTAGACTGAGCCATTGAAATTTCAAGGAACATCTTTAGAGATTTTTTCTGGGGAGCTCTCATTCTGGGGGGGGGAAGGGGTCTGTGTTTCTAGATCTGTGTGATATTTAGTCGAGGTGACTCTTTGAAAGGATGGGCAACAAGTGTACATATTATTATAGACTCAAAACTAATATTTTTTTCATTTATACTCTCTAAATATTTCATACAAGAAATGCATATCTCAAACAGTATTTGTACAAGTGAAATTTTTGTGAAATATGGTAAATCCGTGTTTCAAAAATAAAATATATTAAACTACTTTTCAACTCGTTTTTCTAACATGTGCTTTGTAGAAAATTTATCGCATATGAATTAGTTAAAAAAAAAAATCTTTGAATTGATAAAATTAAATATACTTGTGTTAATAATATACTGACAAAGCACGATAAAACTTTTGCATATTAATTTTTTGGTGCTGTGAATAATAATTTTTAATAATAAATATTATTATAATAAGATTAATTAGTATAATTTTTGTGCTGCAAATATTTTCGTTCCAAAACTAAGTAGTGCAGTCAACTTAGGATAACTCGAGGTCTCTAGGGAGTGACTAAAACCTTCAAATTATGGTAAGTCCCCCTGTTTTTCAGTCCTTTCAAAAAAATCACATTGCAGACAGGTGTGCCCACAGGGGGGGGGGGGATTATGGCGCAAATTGCACCATCAAAATTTTTGGGGGGGATTTTTTTAAACTAATTTATTTATTTATTTTCATTATTCATTAACTATTTTCTTTAATTTAAATTATTCTTTAATTTATTTTTTAAAATATAATTATTTATTTTACTTACTTATTATTTATTTATTTATTTATTATTTGTGTGTGTGTGTGTGTGTGTGTGCGCTTGGAATGTGGAATAAAAAGAAAGCGATTCTATTCTGCGCTTAATTATAGTACTTAAAAAAAAAATAATAATGTGTAAAAAAAGAATAGTTACAATTTAAAAAAATAGATAAATAATATTTTTAAAAAATAAATAATATTTAAAAAAATAAATAAATAATATTTTAAAAAATAATAAAATAAAAAATAGGGATAAAAATAAAGTACAAGAGGGTTGTAGAAAGTTTTCTTTTTTTTGGGGGGGGGGGGATTTGCGCCATTGAGCTTGGGAGGATGGGTACCCCTGATTGCAGACGTACTATAACGATCATAGTTTATGATAGAATGTGCGGCAAAGTGAAATAGTTAAGAGAACTTGCATTTTTCAAACTAAACAAACGGGAAATTTGTTCTGAAAATGACTGTACATAAAAAAACAATAATCTATTTTTTGGCATTAAAGTATTTTTTAAAAAAAAGAAAGTGGAAAATTCTTAACTTTTTTTCACTGGTGCGAAGTGAAACCTAAAATATTTATCTAATAAAATACTTTCTATTTGATTGCTAAAATGGCTTATGATTCAAATGAATGAGTATTTCGAATAAGGAATAAATTAATAAATAGATAAACAATAAACGATAAAAATTAATTAGCCATTTCATGAGGAAAAATAAATGAGTAAATAAAACAGTGCGTGAATAAGAAAACAAGTAAATGAATGAATAAATAAATAAGTAAATGATCAAATGAAGGAATGTAAATGAATTAATTCACAAAGGAGTCCTTAAGCGATTTAAAAATTGAATAAGTAAACGAAATGAACTACTGTCGGCCTCGCTTAACCCATTAATGTCTGACTTTTTTTTTCAAAGATATTTTGTATACTGGTTACAAACTGTTTAATGGACAGGAAAAATAATTAAAAACATATCTTATGTAAAGAATAATTGTTTTATAAGAAGACATTTTATAAGAAGAAATAAAATCAGCAATTAACACAAGCTGGGAATAACTTTGAAAACTTAGCTTTTTTTCTTGAGATTGTGAACGATCCAATTTTTGATAAAGATCGTATTACGAAAATTAATTCGTTAATAACGAATTGAAACAATACCAAGGTACTCATTGAACACTATTATTTGGTTGAAATGTTCATTTTGGGGAAATTCAGACCCTTTTTCGGACCGTCCCTAAAAAGGGACGCTAGGCATTAATGGGTTAATGTTATTTGTAAAAAGATATTGAAAAAATCTTAGCAAAAAACAAAATAGTATAAACATTAAGAGCGGGAGTAGTTTAACTTTACACTTACCATTATTTTTCATTGTGCTTAACACTTAAAAAGCGGAATCATTGTAGCTCTATAATGACCATTATTTTTCGTCGTTTTGTCAAAAATGAAAAAGTGGAAGCAGTTGGCTGCAATCAACAGGCGAAAGCATTTTAACTTTATGTTTACTGTTACTTTTCGTTGTTAGACACTCCTTCAAAAAAAAATTTAAAACACGCCCCTGAAGGCATCAACACCCGCTCCTTTGACCAAAGCATAAATCCTCTTACTTTCCTAAGGCATGATAGGGCCCCCTCGCTATAGCTTAGATCATTTGGTCTAAATGATCCAAGCACCTAAATTTGGTCTCAATGGTCTGAGAGCTATATAGGGGAGGGGGAGCGATAGGAGGGAGCATTTCGGTCGACATCGTTTAGGAAATATACAGGAAATATAAAATATACACATAAAAATTGTATGCTTTATTGAAGAAAATAGCTTATAAACAACGAGAAGACTTTAATATTCGAAATCTAAATCGAACTTTTTAAATCCACTTCAATAAAATCCAAACGCACCCCCTCTTCCTTCCCTAAGACATGAGACGCTCCCCCCCCCCCCACTATAAAAGGGGAGACGAAATTTCGGTCGATATCGTTTGGAGAATATACAAGCAATAATTTTAAAATATACAAACAAAATTAAACATTTTGGTCAAGATAATAGATTACCAACAACGAAATAGGTATAAAGACTCGAAATATGTAGCGTACACCGTACATAGACTAACTTCCCCACAAGATTTGAAAGTGCTACGGCATCATTAAAGCCCAACTATTAAAATATAAATTTCACGTGTAACTTTTGCGCTATTTTTCTGGATCATGCGCCCTCGAACCTCCCCCGCTCCCCGTGGGGGCTGCGGGGGAGCTATGTACGCCATTGATAGAAATCCGAATCGAACTTTAGAATGACTATTATTTTTTCTTGTTTTTGGCCACAGTTAAGGAGCGGAAGAATCTCAACTGTGGAATTATTATTTTTCATTGTTGTTGGCGACATTATGAAAACGGAATAAATTTTGCTTAATGATTTACTGTTATTTTTCACTATTTTTGGAAACAATTGAAAAGCGGAATCATTGTAATTTTTTTATTACCGTTTTTCATTATATTTTTGGAGGCAATATAAAGAGCGAAAGAATTTTTACTCGATAATGACTAATATATTTCATTGTTTTTAAAAACAATTAAAAAGCATAAGTATTTCAACTTTATAATTAGTATTATTTATCATTATCTTTGGCAGCAATTTAAGAGAGGGCATATGTCAACTGTAGCATTGCAATTATTTTTCATTATTTCTGGCAACAATTAAAAATCTAAAGTATTTTAACTTTGTAGTTACTATTATTTTTCATTGTTTTCTGCAACAGTCAAAAACAACTACAGGGTCATTCCATAGAAACATCAATCTCAGCCGAAGAAAAAAATATACCGAAGTGAAAAAAGTATCAAAAAATAAATAAATAAAAAAGTAAATAAAAATCATACAGCATAAGAAGTTTTAAAAAATTGAAAAAATGTTGTAATTATCACTGAGATTAGCCATAATAAATAGTTCATAGTGGTGTTTACTGCTTGTTATTCGATGGTTACGTTAGTCATACTCCATCTTGAGTAAAAGTGACACTTAAGATTAAAAAAAATTAAGATTAAATAAATGTGTTTTATGTTTTTAAAAGCCAATTTTAAACATTTTCCAAATATATCATTCAATTTTTAATACTTTCTTAACTTTGAGAAATTGTTGCCTCACAACATGAGCATTCATTTTCAGGGTTGCAAAAATGTTACGTTAATCACGCTGCAATTTTGGTTGAAATAATATCTACTGCCGGTAATTTTGTTTCAAATTTTTAGCAGAAATGATACATAGATACCATCTACATTGTAAATCCACCAGCATAACTTAAATATATTTTTTATCCTTTAAGTTACAAGTAAAAACAGTTACAAAATCATCTCTGAATGTTACGTTAGTCACTATGGAATGACCTTCCATCAGAATTTCAACTCCCGTCACAAAAATAACAACTTGACCAAAGTTCACTCCCTTTCCTAAGACACGAGAGGGAGAACCCCCTAACTATAAAAGGGGGTTGAGAGAAGGGAGGGGGAATTTCGGTCGATATCGCTTGGGGAATATACAAGTAAGAGTTTTAAAACATACAGGGTACACCAGCGCGGGATCCGTCCGAAAAAACTCGCCCGCTTTTTTCGGGCGGGTTCGTTTGAAAAAAACCCACTATGTCGGCAAACTGGGTTTTTTCAAAATTTATTGCACATTGATTGAGAACATTTATTTCAGAAACAAACTTATTACGAATATTTTGATCCATACTAAGCCGAAAATGTCAATTATTATTAAATTCGGTATCAATTTAAAATATAATATCTACTAAAATTAAAAACTGAGTATCTTTCTAGCTTTCTTTCTTTCTTTCTATATATATATCTATGTCATGCTTCTTTCTCCTGAACGCCAATGAACTGAAAGTCGAACCAGGTACCGATAAATAGGTACCTGGTTCCGAAATTGCCATTATCCGTTCCTGACAGTTTATTAGGTATTAAAATAAAATTGCATGCGAATTTCACTGTTTTTTTTTTTTTTAAGCTTAAAAGATAAAAAAAGCAAAAATTAATATTTCAATTTATAAATTCAATTTAGTATCAAATTAAAATAAAATATTCATTTGAAAAAATCAATAGTATGATGCTTTTTCCAAATTTGTCGATGAAGTATTTTTGTTCATTCGGCAGTTCATTGAGTATTAAAATTAAAACTGCATGTGAGTTTCACTTTTTTTTAATACTGTCGTCCCTGTTTAATCGGGTAACGGATAAACTAATACCCCGCTTATACGAATAAAATATCCTGGAACCGTGCCATGGACGCAATGTTAAAGATCCCCGCCTTAACCCATTTATATCCAAGTTTTTTTTAACATTTTTTTTTTTTTTTCAATGTTTATCTGCTTAAAACTCTTACTTGAAATGGTTTACATACATTTTAGGCGTAAAATAGCTCGCCGTTGCCATCCCTAGCAGCATCATCTCATCGGCACATGATCGGCCATTCATCGAAACCCGATGAAATTCTCATCGGCCGATGATCCAATATGTCTCATCGGCCAAGCAGAATCCGAGCAGCAAAATCCGATGAGAATACGATGAGATTTGGAGCAATTTACGAGCAGAACAGTCCCGTGCCGAGGAATTTCATTGGGAAACTTGATCGGAAGGATATTGTTTTCCGATGGAATATAGCTCATCTTATTTTCATCGGGAAAGTTGATCGGAAGGATATCGCTTTCCGATGAAAAGCAGCTCATCGAAAGCCGTGCTCGGATACTGATCGGAACTACGTCATCGTGCGTTACAGGATCAGTTTACGAGGAGTTGTTGATCGGCCGAGCAAAATCCGATGAGTTGATGCTACTTGGAATATTTATTAAGTCATTTAACGTCCTGTTTATGGGACACAAGGCAGATATGTGCGTAAAATACGACCTTACTTGAGTTTACTTTTACAAAGTAACATTACAGAAGGCATCTGTGATCCATTTTAAGCAAATCATTTTAAAATAGTTTCATTTTATGAAAAAAAAGTTCGCAAAAAAAAACTTACTTTCTGTGGCTACCCATGCTGGATAGTTACTTGACTGATTTGTCTGAAAATAGCTGTCAATAAATAAACTCTGATGGCCATATCGTGGCTCTAACTGGTTTTCTCATGAAGAAGGGCTATTTAACTTGTGAAAAACAGCTTTAGTAAACTGATATACCCATTAGAGATTTTTGTATGCAGTAACTAACAAGCGTCCCGCTTTTAGGCTACAGGGCATAAATGGGGATATAATTGGGATAATATTTCTTGGAGCCGACAGTATTCGTTTAAACGGAGCCGACAGTACTTAAAAGATAAAATAAACAATAGTTATTTAAATCTTTAAATTAAATTCGGTATCAATTTAAAATACAAAAACTGAATATCTATCTTTATTTCTTTCTTTCTTTTTATCTATCTATGTCACGCTTCTTTCTCCTGAATGCCAATGAACTGAAAGTCTAACCAGGTGCCGATAGATAGGTAATTTTTCAGGCTTCATTAGTTTTAATTTATGTCAGTATTCGATTTTAATTAAGGAAGATTTTAATTCATAAGTAGTCAAATTTAAAGCCATTTGGCCTAAATAAAAAAATATGAAATCCATTGTTACAAAACGTGGTTGCTATGAAACAGTAATATCAATGATAATGAGAATTTTGAATGAAGGCTTAACTGAATCAATCACGAAACTCATTAGCGGGTCACGTATGTTGTACGTTTATCGCTAGCTACTTGTATTTTTTTGAAATATAAATTAGTTGAAAAGCGATCTCCTTATATTAAAAAATGAGTGTCTATGTCTGCTTCTTTCTTTCTCTTGAGCGAGCTGAACTAGCTGAAACTTTCCTCACTATTTTGAACGCGCGAAGCATCTCAATAATTCGAAGGATTTTTTTGATGCAGGAAAAAAGTAAAAGCGTGAAGCGCCTGTTAGCGAGCCGCCTTGGCGGCGAGTTGTATGTTGGAACATTCTTTACTACTTTAAAGGTGCGAAGCCCCCGTGCAACTCCTGGCCACGCAGCTAGCTGCTTGGGACATCAGCGGGCCACGTATGTAGTATGTCTTGAAATCTTGTGAAAATTGAATTATATTAAATAATATAACATCAGAATGAGGTAAAAATTGGGTGGCGGGGGGACAGTATGAATCAACATGCCTCAGGAAGCTAATCTAGCTGCCCTGGTAGCTAGTCAATTTAAAAAACTCAATTTTCTCTGAATTTGTCGAAGATTTTTGGGAGGTCTCTTCAGGAGTCCCCTGATTCCATGAAAGGCAAAAGTTGGTAACAATGTCCAAGTAGGAAACGATATTAAAATGATTCTTAAAAAACCCCGAAAAAACATGACAATAAAATTGTACATTAACATTTTCTCTACTAATAATAAAGCTGAAGGTGGGTCTGTCTTTTTTTCCTTCGGTCTTTATTTCTTTCTGTATGTTACGCGCGTAGCGCCAAAACCGTTCCGTCGATTTTCATGAAATAATGAATAAAATAGATGATAAACAACGAGAAAATTATAAATACCGTAAAGTCAGGTTACTTGGACCCTAGGGGGTTACTTGAGCCCATTACAGTAAAATGATAAAATCTAGGTTTACTACTCACTAGTTGAAGACTTGCACATAGTTCCTCGTTTCTGGGCTAGAAGCACTCTGCAGTCTCTAACGCTAGTACCAAACACAGATTTTATCATTTTACTGTGGGCTCAAGTAACCCCCTTGTGGGTCCATGTAACCCGACTTTACGGTACTTGAAATCCGAATCGAAAATTATAATGACTTCTGTTTTCCATTCCTTTTGGCGACAATTAAAAAGCGGAAATATGTAAACTGTAGAATTACTATTATTTTTCATTGTCTCTGGCAATACTAGAAACACGGAATAATTTTTACTTTATAATGACTATTATTTTTCATTGTTTTTGGAAACAATTAAAGATCGGAATAATTGTTAATTTTTTATTGCCATTATTTTTCATTGTTTTTGGAGACGTTATAAAGAGCGGAAATAATTTAATTTTAAAACTCGTATTATTTTCCAGTGTTAGGGAACAATTAAAAATCGGAAGCATTGTAACTTTGTATTTACTATTAATTTTTTCGTAATAATAAAAAGCGGAAGTATTTTTACTTCATAACGACTATTATTTTCCATTGTTTTTGACAACAATTAAAAGGCCGAAGTATTTTTGACTTAATAATTACGATTATTTTTAATGGTTTTGGGCAACAATATAAAAGCGAAAGTGTTAATATCGATTTTTTTCCATTATTTTTGCAAACAATTAAAAATCGGAAATATTTTATCTTTGTGATACCTAATTACGTAACCGTAATCCGTGTCATCTATTATTTTTCTGTAATCGTAATCATAATTTGGAAATAGGACACCCGTAATCGTGTAATCGTAATTTTACTCACGTATTTCTTGTGTAATCGTAATTGTAATCTTTCTTTCAATAATCGTAACTTAGCCTTGTAATCATGTAATCTGACTTTTTTTTTTCAAAATATTTTACACATAAGTTAATCTTAGTTTATGCTTTAGTTGCATATTTATAGATTTTAAAAATGTTTTTTTTTTTTTTGTTTAAAAGATGTTAAATTTTACTTGAGAGTTTTATAAAAATGCATTTGATAATTTTAAGAGAATTTCTGAGAGAATTTTTTTAAGAACTTTATAATTCCAATATTGATTACATGTGGACAATTTGTAAATTACCAAAATATAATTTGCGTGGTAGTAAGTTTTTACTAAAATTAATAAATGGTAAATTTAACAGAATATAATAAAAAATATTACTTGCTTTGCAATACTGTATGATATTTTACACGCTTCGTTTTCCTTTCACTTAACTAATAAGGTGCGATGAAACTTGACCCCCCCCTCCCCGGACAAAATTTCTGAATGCTCCTCTGTATATATATATCTTAATATATAAAAATTACGGGTCCCTGTGTTTGTGGCCAATGGACTCCTCAGCTACTGAACCGATTTTAACCAAATTTTGCACGCAGTTTCAGTTTGGTCCAACTTAAATGATAGGATAGTTTTTATCTCAATTTAGGACCGCAATATATTTTTTGTTGCAAATTATCTATTTAGCTACCAGCTTTTCTGTCTTCTTGGCTAAGCCTTTTTACTAAGCCGTTTTTGACATCTCCATGGCTGAGCGACATAAAGCACACGTTCTGGCAGCTTCCGGAGCGCAATAAACAGGTTGTAAGTTAGCGGTGCGTTGAGTGTTATTTGACTTTTTTGTGAAGTAAATTACAAACAAACGCGTTACTTCCCTTGAAATTTATATGTGATAAGCTGTCAGAAACGATTGTCACTTAAGAGTTTTTACACCTTTGAGGCTGAGGGGTAGAAAGCGCTTGGTGGGATAGCACCTGGACTGCATTAAAGTGGCTGTTCTTCTTACTACTATTATACATACAAAAGTTTGTTTGGATGGATTTATGGATGGAGCAGTCAGTTGATAAGCAGTCCGAAAAAATTATCTTTTTAACTAAGCCTTTTTTGAGCCTCTGTCGCCTTGCGACATAAAGCCTATGTTCTGACAGTTCTGGAGCGCAGTAAAATAGGTTGTAAATACAGAAACAATAAGAGATGATTAATGTAGGTACTTTTTTTATTTATTTTATTTTTGTATTTTCTAATTAAAAAAACTTAATAAATTCAAAAATTTGCTTATTTATTGCCTCTAAGGCGGACCAGAGTTCGCCGGGTCAGCTAGTATAATATATATATATATATATTCCTCAGAAAGCTGTAATCGTGTAAGCGAAATCGTAATCTGTATATAATAATTATAATTGATTACATTTGAACAAATCTAATCGTAATTGTAATCTCCAATTTTTCATGCTCATAATCGTAATCGATTACATTTTCTCGTAATTGACTCCAAGCCTGATAAATAGTATTTCTCATTGTTTTTAATACGCTTTTATTAGTTTCACGTGTGGGCTTGTTTGTATGTGTGTAACGCTGAATAAAAGATGAAATTCACGTTCTTTGCAAATGTAAAAGTAGGCTCAACTATAATTACATTTGTTGATGTATTATAAGCGCATGTAAACTTAGCGGATATTCAATAGTTTTAGAAAAGAGGGAAATCAGTTTGAATACAGTCGACGCTCGATATAACGACCGTCTCCGTCCTGCAGAAAACGGTCTTTATAACGAGTGGTCGCTATAAGAGGTGGAACATAGACTATATTGGGATACAGTGGGGGGTTTTCTCATCGGTCGTTATATTAGGATGGTCTTTATAACGTGTGGTCGTTATAACGAGCGTCGACTGTATCATGAAATTTTGTTTGATTAACTCTAAAAGCATATTTTTTAGTTTTTTTAAACTGTAGTTTGGTTATTAGTTCTTTACCCATTAATGCCTAGCGTCCCTTTTTAGGGACGGTCCAAAAAAGGGTCTGCATTTCCCCAAAATGAACATTTCAACCAACTAATAGTGTTCAATGAGTACCTTGGTATTGTTTCAATTCGTTATTAACAGATTTCCGCACATAGCCACTGTAAAGTGTGTTCTATAGCAGTTTTAACATGATCTTTATCAAGAATGACATCGTTCACCATCTCAAGAAAAAAAGCTAATTTTTCAAAGTTATTCCCAGCTTCCCAGTTTATGTTAATTGCTGATTTTATTTCTTCTTATAAAATGTCTTCTTACATATTATATCGTAGGCAGAAAAAAATTTTAGTAAAAAGAGTATATACCCTCTGGGGTCTATCGTAACTTTTAAGGGACGATGTTTCTTTCCGTAATAAATAAATTATTTTTTACGTAATATTTTTTTTATTATTTTTCCTGTCCATTAAACACTGTTTGTAACCAGTATACAAAATATCTCTGGAAAAAAAAATGTCAGGCATTAATGGGTTAATGAAAAAACAACTACATCGGAATATTACCTCCCTCTCACTAACAGTTTCACTACAAAAAAAATCCTCCGACAACACCGCCCGTGCTCACGTGACCAGGCATAAATCCGCTTCCTCTCCTAAGGCATGAGAGGGCCCCCCCTCACCACGAGAGGGGGGTGGTGTGGGGGGGGGGGCATTTCGGTCGATATCATTTGGGGAATATACATATACAATTAATAATTTTTAAACATGCAAATAAAAATGTACATTTTGGTGAATAAAACAGATTGTAAACAACAAGTAAACCATAAATACTTGAAATCCAAATTGGACTTTATAATGGCTATTATTTTTCTATGTTTTGGCAACAATTAAAGAGCGGAAATACATTAACTTTATAATTTCTGTTATTTATTCTTAGTTTTGGAAACGATCAAAGGTCTGAAGTATTATAACTTAATAAACAATTTTTGGCAACGATTCAAAATCGGAAATATTTTAATTTTATAATGACTTATTATTTTTCATTGTTTTTGGCAACAATCAAAAAACAACTACATCAGCATTTCAATGCTTTCGCATAAACATTTTCACTTCGAAATAATCTTTAAATTAGTTTTAAAAAACTAAAATTACGCTTTTGTATGCACTTTTTCTGCATCAACATGTAATATAGTAATATAGTTGATATAATATAGTTTAGCCTTTAGTATTAATAATAGTAAAAAATATATCACTTTTATATTTGCAAAGAACGTGAATTTTATCTTTTACTCAGAGTTACATACAAACAACTGAAACACTTGAACACATCAATGTGTAATAATATAGTTTAGACTTTAGTATTAATAATACAGTGAACTCTCACTTATGCGCCGGCCCAAGGGACCAACAGAAAAAGGCGCATAAGTGAGAGAGACGTATAAGTGAACAGGCCTATTTACAGGACTGAAACGCAACACACTAATTCTAATAAAAGAATGAATAAACATGTTTCTATAAAAAAGAGACATATTAGTACGGTTTGGCAATGACTGTAACGTAACTACAATGATAAAGAGAAAACGAAAGTTGTAGCATACCTAATTACAAACTGTTCCCTTTAAAACGATGCATAATAGATAATTGTCCCTCTCCGAACTCTAGTTCATGCGGAAAAAATGCCTCCCGTGAGCAATAAAGGCGAAAGATTAAAGAGGAAAGTGAAGAAAAATGCTTATTTTTTGAGGAAATAAATTAAATATTTTACATTTTATTGAAAATTCGGCGCATAAGTGAAATATTTATCTTCGGAGCGACGCGTAACCGATTGATACTATCATTATTTTGCTATGGGATGTGCTGGGACCATTTAAAATCGTCGCATAAGTGAAAAAGGCGCATAAATGAGGCGGCGTATAAGTGAGAGTTCACTGTAGTATTAAATATATTACTTTTATAATTATAACGAACCGAAATTTTATGTTTTATTCAGAGTTACATACATACATACTGACAAACAAACTAACCCACAAGTGAAACTAACAAAAGAGTATTAAAAAAATCCAAACACACCCCTTTTACGTCAACAACCAGACCCCGCTCACTTGACCAAAGTCTAAATCCGCTTCCTTTCCTAAGACATGAGAGGGCCCCCCTCACCACGAGAGGGGGAGGAAAGGGGGGTGGGGGGGCGACATTTCGGTCGATATCGTTTGGGGAAAGAGAGACGGAAAATTCCGACGGTGCAGAAATAAGTGCTGCGTCTTTGGGATTTGCGCTGAGTAGGAATGGAAAAAATGTATTTGATATCTAGTACACGTCTAGTACAGTATTTAAGATGTAGTACAGCATTCAAGATCTAGTACGCATCTAGTACGGTATTTAAGATCTAGTACACACAATATTTAAAATCAAATTTAAGATCTAGTATGGTATTTAAGATCTAGTACACATGTATCTAGTAAACATCTAGTACGGAATTTAAGATCTAGTACATATCCATCTAGTACACATCTGGTACAGTATTTCAGATGTAGAAGGCACCTATCTAGTACACATCTAGTACAGTATTTAAGATCTAGTACATATCTAGTACAGTATTCAAGATCTAGTACACACCTATCTGGTCCACTATTTATGATTAACCAATTAAGACCACCAATTAGTTTACACTCTTATCATAACCAAATACTTTAAGAGCAAGAATCTGAGAGAGTGTCACGCCTGTGATTCATGACCTCTCAGATTTTTTCCAAAAAATTACCAAATGTTTATTATCTTATTGAAAGACCAAATCCAGAATGTTTTGCTCTAAAGTTGAGTTGTTTAGTTTTTATGGATCCCTAAAGGTGAAGGTGCGGCATCAAAAATTAAGCGGATTTTCAAGATATGGAAGTTGCTGTGAGCCAAAACTCCTACCAGGAACTGTTAAACTCCAATTTCCTTTTTGTATATGGAATATAGAAGGTTCAAACTTTACGAAATGAATGTTAAATTTGTGGTAAGTTGTTGCCGTAAGGTCAGTGAAGGCCCTCAAAACAGGGCATTTTTGACGTTTTTTAGCGTTTTTAAGGTCCAAAAACAGCTTGTACATTTCAGTTGGCACGGCAAAAGTAGTGTCGTTTGAAAGACCAGTGTAAGCACTTTAAAATAATGTATAAATAACCGAGGAAAGTTCAACGTGCTTTTAGTTGAATAAGGCCGAAATATGAAAAATGTCATATTTTATCGATATTCAAACGGTCATAACTTCCTCTGCCAACAACATATTGAAATATTTTTTTCTCCAATGTCATACTCTATTCTTTGTCTTAAAGGAACAGTTGAGTCCTTTGAGGCGAAATGTGAAAAAAATTTTTACAAAAAATTTATTTTTTTCTGTGCATTTTTTGTAAAAATTTTTTTTACATTTCGCCTCAAAGGACTCAACTGTTCTGTTAAGACAAAGAATAGAGCATGACATTGGCAAAAAAAATATTTCAATATGTTGTTGGCAGAGGAAGTTATGACCGTTTGAATATCGGTAAAATATGACATTTTTCATATTTCGGCCTTACGCAACTAAAAGCACGTTGAACTTTCCTTGGTTATTTATACATTATTTTACAGTGCTTACACTGGTCTTTCAAACGACAGTATTTTTGCCGTGCCAACTGAATTGTACAAGCTGTTTTTGGACCTCAAAAACGCTAAAAAACGTCAAAAATGCCCTGTTTTGAGGGCCTTCACTGACCTTACGGCAACAGCTTACCACAAATTTAACATTCATTTTGTAAAGTTTCAACCTTCTTTATTCCATATACAAAAAGAAAATTGGAGTTCAACCGTTCTTGTTAAGAGTTTTGGCTCACAGCAACTTCCATGTCTTGAAAATCCGCTTAATTTTTGATGCCGCACCTTCAACTTTAGGGGTCCATAAAAACTGAACAACTCAACTTTAGAGCAAAACATTCTGGATATGGTCTTTCAATAAGATAATAAACATTTGGTAATTTTTGGGAGAAAATCTGAGAGGTCATGAATCACCCCATAATGCTAGGCGTGACAGTTTCTCAGATTCTTGCTCTTAATAATCTTTGTGATAGTTTCTAATAAGGCTACAATGGAGTAGGAAAATCATTTTTTTCAATTTTGAAGATAAAGTTCTGAATTTTTTATGAGTTTTAGACCCTTATGAGGGGAAGTAATATATAAAGTTTTGTTGTAAATTTCTGAATAGTTTTTGAAATACAGAGAATATTGTATTTTTTAATCGTAAATATTTGAACCGCAAAAACCACTCCATGCAGACCAATTTTTTTAAAAACTTGATTCTTTCAATTTTTCTAGATGCCTATTTCATATTTAAAGAAAAGTTGGGGAGCAAAATTTCATTAACCACAATATTTAGGGAAAAATGTGTCAAAAACTGAGTTCTTGTTAAAATTCCCAATTTTTCTGAAAAATGTCAATAAAATTTGGATTTAAAGCTGATTTTAAAAAAAAAGAAATGAGAATACTGAAAATTTGCTCCCCAACTTTTTTTTATTTGTATATTTTGATCAAGCTGAAAAAAACTCAGAGTGATTAAACATAAATTGAACTGCAGGGAGCATTTGGAAGATACGCATGAATTTAAATTTTACGATTCTGAGATATATGCATTTAAATGAAACATTTGGTTACAAATGTACTGACAGAATACTGAAAGAATAGCTTATAACTTCGGTAAAAATAGTACGAATTGAAATTTTTTTCTTGCTATGAATTACGCACAGTTCAGAGATTAATTTTAAGAAAAAACTAAAAAATCAAAATTTTGGTCAATTTTTCGCATTTTAAGACTCCATTGTTTAAGAGCAAGAATCTGAGAGAGTGTCACGCCCGTGATTCATGACGTCTCAGATTTTTTCCAAAAAATTACCAAATGTTTATTATCTTATTGAAAGACCAAATCCAGAATGTTTTGCTCTAAAGTTGAGTTGTTTAGTTTTTATGGATCCCTAAAGTTGAAGGTGCGGCATCAAAAAATAAGCGGATTTTCAAGACATGGAAATTGCTGCGAGCCAAAACTCTTACCAGGAACTGTTTAACCCATCCAAATACAAAAATACAATTCAACTCTTAATCCAAACCCCATCCATAACCCAAATATTACCTAATAATCTACCTTACCTATCATTCCACCACCCCTTCCAAAAATCCTAAAAAACTCTAAAAATCTTACCCCCCCTCAATACCAAACCTAATTCCTTCCCCTACTATACTAAATCCCTCCCTATACCTCCCAAACCCCACCATACACCCACCCTCTTCCCTAACCCTATCAAAACTAATCTACCTTCTCCCACATCCCCCATACACAAAACCTCACAACCCCTTACACCCAACCAATCCCCCCCACAATCCCACAAAAAAAATCCCCATACACACACAACAAATACAACCCTCCCTAATCTACCAAATCTTCTCCCATATCCCCCAAAAAAACCCCCCCAAACAAAAAACATATCCAAAAAATACCCCCCCAAAAACCCAAACTCACCCCTTCCACCCATAACATAACCTCCCCTCCACTCTACATCCAATTCCCCCCCCACAAACCACATAATAATTCCTCTTCCTAACATCCTAAATCCACACTTACCCCACATCCAAAAACACAAACTTCAACCTCCCACCCCTCCTAATCCCAAACACTTAACAAACACCAACAAAACCCTATCAACCCATTACAAACCCCCTCCCACCAAAATCCTATCCCATCCCATACCCCTATAAAAATTCCCACCCCCCTCACCCCCCTACCCCCCATCCAATAAAATCTTTCAACCCATCCAACCTTCCCCCCAACCCCCCAAACCCCAACCAAAATACCCTAAACCCCAACACACAACCACACCCCCCTCCCCAATTCTAACCCCTAACATTACCTCTAAAATTCACCCTCCCAACCATACAATCCCCACCTCAACCAAAAATCATCCCCCCCAACCCAAACATTTTACCCAACACATTCCCCCAACACAAACTCACTAACAACCAATAACCCCCACCCACTCTCCCCCCTTAAAAAAATCACTCCCCCCCCCCCCCCCCCCCCCCCCCCCCCCCCACCCCCCCACCCCCCAAAAAAAACCCCCCCCCCCCCCCCCCCCCCCCCCCCCCCTCCTCTTTCATATAATACCACTAATAAAACTTAGATAAACATTTAGTAATTTTTTGGAAAAAATCTGAGACGTCATGAATCACTTCATAGTGCTAGGCGTGACAGTTTCTCAGATTCTTGCTCTTAATAATTGTCATAAATTTCCACAGCATGTCTTTTTTATCTTTTATGTCCGCCATTTCTGCTAATTTTTCGCGTACCACAAGCTAAGAATGAACGGCTTGGAAACGCTATTTTAATCAATGAGAAAATGAACTATATTCAAACGAAAATAAATATTTTTAGTGAAGCTCCTGCAATGTACTCCCCAAATAAAAATATGGTGTTTAAATTTCATAATAGATGCCCTAAGTGTTAAAATAGTTCCTTAGAGTGAGGGAAATAACAATTCACACCCCTATTTTGTCGCGAATCAACAGAAAAAAATGTTTTGCAAGGAGCTATCATTTAAATTTCGCACAGTTTAACATCATTCAGTAGATTATTCGCAAAATATCGCCAAATTGAACCCAAATTTGCAAAATATTTTTTTTCGTCAAATTTATCGCCAACTTGGCGCCATATAAACAAGTTGGCGACAAAAACTTGGCGACACATCGCCAAGTGGTCGCCAAACCAAATCATCACTTCATAGTCTGCATTGAATATAGTAGATTTACCCAGCAAAAGGGATAAAAGACCCGCTTGGAGTTATTCGAATGCAACCAAAAAGGGAAGTGCGCAACGAGACCCCCCTCAGAGCCTACATGCCAAACGAGAATGCGTTACGGAATACCGTTTTTGAGTTATGCGCGATACGTACATACGTATCATACAGACTTCACCAAGAAAAAACGCGTTATAATTAACTCGAGGGTGATCGAAAAGCATGTTTTATTTTGTGCACATGCTGCGGGGTCGAAAAAAAAAAAAAAAAAAACGACTCAACATTTATTGGGGGACGAGTAAAACAGAAATTTTTTTTGCGATCACAATACTTCCTTTACTACGTAAAAAGAAGTAAAAACGATACATTAATGCTAGAGTATGCAAGATATTGTTTACTTAAGTTGTTGACGAATACCATCGGTTCCAAGAAATATCATTCGATTAAGCGGGGAATTTTTCTGTACCTTTCCAAACTGACATGATTTTTACTTAAATGCAATAATAACTAGCTGCCAAGGCAGCTAGATTAGCCACTAACTGCAGATTAGTTTTCAGCGGTTTTACACTAATATATAGAACATTTGATACATATTTTTTCAATAGCCATTAGAGATCGTATAATTATGTAAACTAAAACTAATAAATGACGAATCTACCGTTACCTAGTTCGACTTTTAGTTCATTGGCGTTTAGGAAGCCGAGGAAAGAAGCTGGACATAGAAAGATAGATAGATACTCAGTTTTTAATATAAGTAGATTGCTTTTCGACTAATTTATATTTCAAAAAATTATCAGTAAAAATTACAATTGCTCGAGAAAGAAACAAGCACAATTAACTAATTTTTTTCGAAAAAACACGAATTAAAATTGTTTTTTTTTTTTTTTTTTTTTTCTGAACATTTCCTACCCAAGAATGCGGTGTACTTCATCCAATAAGTAATTTTACCTGAGCGTGATCGCAGCTACCACTTCTTCATACATTTCATATCGCCACTATTTGTACATATCACTTCATGCAATTATTTTTGAACAAAAGATATTTTTTATCTTCTCTACCCCTTATTTTAAGCTTTTTTCGGATTATCCGCGATGTGCCACCCGATTCCACGGACAATCAGGGGTGTAATGTATTTTTACACCAATAACATAGGTCTGCGATGAAAAAATTGTTGCATATTTAACTGTTGGTTTTAACAGTATTTTATGTGCTGATTACGGAAAAAATAATGAAAAAATTCCATCACCAAATTTCCTTATTTTTAGGGTTTTCAGGTTGAATATGGGCACGATTTTTCAATATTATTACCTATATAAGTGTTAAATTTAATCTGAACAATAGAGCTTAAATGGTGAACATGTTATTTAATAATGTGAGTACGTTACTTGAAAAAAAAAAAGTTTTTATTTATTTATTTGAATTTGCCAATAAATCTAAACTGGGAAAATCCATTTCCTACTAAAACAAGACAATTATCACTCAATTTGGGGTCATTATGAAGAATGTAGGGTGCCGTCACCTTGATTGCGCACAATGACTCAGTGTGGAGCTATAGCCACTATGGTATACAGATCTAACAATTTTGTGCTCTTTTGAAGAAATGGCTACTAGAGGATAAGTGAACTCTCCTAACTGTTTCTGGTATATTAGTGGGCCTTAACGGTCAAGAAGCAACAAAGGAACAATTCTAATTTTGTTAAGAAGGTGTATTTCGCATAATTTGGTGATAAACTAGGGAACCAAGATAAATCTTGGGTTCCCCCGTACACTACATTCTGCGTGTTTGGAAGAACCGAGACAATTGTTTCAAGGTAAGAAGAAATCACTTCATTTTTGATTACCCATGATTTGGAGAGAGCCTGAAAATCACGTTGATGAGTGGAATTTTTGTTCTTTAGTGCAAGGTTGCAATTTGAAAATAAGAAAAAAATATTTCATATCTAACCAACACACGTTCTGCTATTCGCCCTGTTCCTCATGGACCTGACTTGCCTAATTCCTTCTCAAAGACTTATAATAACTTTGCAACACATGTCCATCACTTTTATTCTCTTTTCAGCTAGGTTTGATTATTTTTCTGCTTTTACTTTATGTTAAAATTTTAAAGAAAATTCAAAATTATTTTGTACTTTTTTTCAAAAACTTCAACTTTATTTTGTAGGCAAGCCTTACGTGATAGAAAAAAAACTAATGCCATTTTTGAAATCAGCGCAAAAAAGCATATAAAGATCAGTTAACTAAATCAAAACAATTTTTAAAAAGTGTATTTTTGCAGGCCTGTGTAAATTTTCGTACTTAATTCGTTTTAAACTTATTAGTTTGATTTCACGTTGTCCTTCACGCCGATTTTACTGACCGCGATGTCACGAAAAAACACCTTCATGTATTTCGCATGTTGCATTTTAAGCCGTGTGACTCCGGGCACATCTACTAGTTTAATTTAAAATTAATTTTTACGAAATCCCAAATTACAGTATTTTTCATGAAATTTCAGCGACAGTAACCGGACGAAAAACACTGCACCGACCCCCTGTTCAATTTCATTGTCAATAACTCAATAATTTAAAAAATAAATAAATAAATAAAAACAACTTGACAATTCGAAATCAACATTTTCCGAGACCCACCCATACCCCAGCGAGCGAAAAAAAAAAGTGAAATTCACATTTAGCGAATAGAAATTTTAAAATTCAAATCATTTAATTTCTATTACTTAATATAAATTGTCCGGAACGCAAGATGTCAATTTTTGAACCTGGTATTGAGACCAAGACTAAATATTATAACTAAATAGATCAATACTAATTTCTATGCAATACACCGCCAACTCGGCTATTTCGATCCATGGACTGCAGTTTTGCGCTTATTACGCACTCATCAGCATGGAATACGAAACCAGCCGAGTTGGAGGCAGGGAGAGGAGTTTTGCCTCCAACTCGGCTAGTTTCGTATTCCATGCTGATGAGTGCGTAATAAGCACGAAACTGCAGTCCATGGATCGAAATAGCCGAGGTGGCAGTGTATTGCATGTTCCTGCCTTAGCCCTTGCTTAGGGGCGGTTACTCACTGCTTTATACTAATTTCTATGCTAAGTATGGATAAAAAGTTGTAATATTTAGTTTATATCTGAAAAAAATGTTTTCAATTTGCCATAAATTTTGAAAAAACCCACTTCACCCACATTCACCGATTTTTCAAGTGGGACCATCCGGAAAAATCAGGGTGGTTTTTTTTTGGGGGGGGAGGCTGTGCTCGCTTTGACGAACCCTGTATTAGTGTCCCTTATCGAGAGGTTATACCAGGCCCGTCATTTAGGGGGGGCAGGGGGGTCAATTGCCCCCCTTGACTTTGAGAAATCAATGTATTTACAGATAAGTGGGCGTGACTTCTGATGTTTTCCGATGAAATTACATTGAGTTTGGACCCTTTGCACCCCCCCCCCCGGAAAAACTTGAAATAACGTCCCTGGGTTCTACTGTATTCTAAAAATATAGTTTTTGATAGAATTAGAAATATTTTCTCGAAACAGCCCCTTCATTTTATTACAAAATTAATTTTCACGAAATTCCGAACTGTTTTTCACGAAATTTCAGAAACAGGACCCGGACGAAAAACACTGCGCTGACACCCCCTCTTCACTTTCATTCTCAATGACTCAATACTTTAAAAAAATACAAAATCAATCATCTTTAAATTTGTTTGAAAAAAACTAAAAAATACGCTTTTAGATACACTTATAATGATGCATCAACAGTAATATAGTAACGTAGTTTATGTAATATGTTTTAGCCTTTAGTATTAATTATAGCATTAAATATATTACTTTTAGATTCACAAAGAACGTGAATTTTATCTTTATTCAGAGTTGCATACATGCAAACAAACAAACCCACATATCTATATCTATAAAAATGAGTGTATGTATATATACTTGTTCTCTATACAAATCCACAGTTTGCGTCAGATTTTCATCAAACTTGACACAGAGGTTCCTTGATGCCCTAGAATTCTCATAGGCGGGGTCTTGAAATTTTAGAAAATCTAGAAAGCTCAAATTTAAATTTTTTGTCAAAATAGGACCCTTTTATAGGAATCTAGCCTATTTATATTGTAATCGAGCTAGGCCTTTTAGCATTCAAACTGATGAAATTTAAGATTTTTAAATATGAGTATTTTCCAACAATGATTACGATTAAAGTAATGAATTTTCAACTTAAGGCTCACCTATTTCCTTTTAGCATTGAAATAAGTAAAAAACAATCATAATTCTCATGTGGACTTTATAAAAAGAACCACGGATTTGAATTTCAAATTTGCAATGCGACGACAGTTGCGTCTGTAATGGAGATAAGCCTTCAGAACGAGAAATAGATTTATTTCTGAGTTATAATAATTTTTACTTTGTAGGTGGGAACAATTAATAGAGAAAAGTTATTATTTTAAATCTGGCGGGTGAAATTCATGCAATTTTTTCACTTCCATGTGCATATATTTCCTGCCAGTGGACGCGGCAAAGCACAAACAACCTTTATCTTTAATTTTCACCTTTTGATAAGACTATTTTTCTGTAAACGTTTAACTTTCTGTAATATTTTAGTTTTTTTCAAAGTTTGTACCTAAGAGACAGATTGATGCAAATTATTTTATACCCATATGAATAGAACTCTTTCAAACTTTTTTTCCCTGAATGCTATGTTGTATTAATAAGCACCCGGGCATCGCCGGGTATTAAGCTAGTAAAACTAATAAAAGCGTATTAAAAAAATAAATAAAGTGATACAATTTGAAATCAACAATTTTCCAAAAAAGACCCCATACCCCACTCGCAAGCGTAAAAAAAAAAAAAAAAACAAATACGATACGATTCCCCGTATCGATCCGGGGAGTGAAAATCTGAATCGACATCGATTCTTCGTGGACTCCCGAGTCTCTGCGCACCCAGACGGCGCATCGTCCCTTCCCGGCATGCATCGGGCCGGATGCCGGCATCAGGGCATCACGGGATGCGGAGCAGGGAAAGGATTTACTATGGGAAGAAAACTGTTGGGAGAAAACCTCCTCTAGCGGTCACCTCTGCTGAGCCGCCAACTCTCTCAACGGCCAATTTTTTGCGGCAGTAATAGTAAAAATAACGATAAAATCACTTAGAATTTTCAAAAAAAATGACAGTAATAACGACATTAAAGTAATAATGATAAAAATTAACAGCATTAAAAATACTGATAATAATAATAACACTAATAATAATGACAGCATTAATAATACAGTGATCTCTCACGTATGCACCGCCTCATTTATGCGCCTTTTTCACTTGTACGACGATTTTCAGTGGTCCCAGCACATTCCATAGTAAAATAATGATAATTTCATTCGTTTATGCGTCGCTCTAAAGATGAATATTTCATTTATGCGCCGAATTTTTCGAAAAATGTAAACATTTTTTTTTTTTTTTTGAAAAATGAGTATGTTTCTTCACTTTCCTTTTTAATCCTTCTCTTTTATTGCTCACTGATGGCATTTTTTTCACATAAACTAGAGTTCGGAGAGGGACTATTATCTATTATGGATCGTTTTAAAAGGACCAGTTTATCATTAGGTATGCTACAATTTTTGTTTTCTCCTTATCATTGCAATTAGGTTTCAGTATTTGCCAAACTGTAGTAATATGACCATTTTCTATAGAAACAATCTCATTCATGCTCTCATTAGAACTTATGTTGCATTTTAGACTTTTAAATAGGCTTCTTCAATTATGCGTCTCTCTCACTTATGCGTCTTTTTCTGTTGGTCCCTTTGGCCGGCGCATAAGTGAGAGTTTACTGTAGTACTAATAAGAAATTCAATAAGAATAACAGTAACAATATAATAATACTACTGACAATAATAATAATAATTAAATAATAAAAACAATAACACTACTACTACTAATAATAATAATAAAACTTATAACAGTATTAATAATAGTAAAAATAATAAGGGTAATAACAGTAAGAAAAAACAAAAAAATAATAGTAACAATACAATAACACTAATGATAATAGAAAAAATGAAGAGTAAACATAGTAACAATGTTAATATTAGTAGTAAGAGTAATAAGAGCAATAGTAACAGCACTATAATAATAATAACATTACTACTTATAGCAATAATAATAACAAGAGCAGCCAATAGTAACAACATTAAAAATTGTAGTAATAACAAATAATAATAGTAACAACATAATATTACTACTACTACTAATAATATTAATAACAGCACTACTAAATAGTATTAATAATAATAGGAGTAGCCAATAGTAACATTAAAAATTGCAGAAATAACGAATAATAATAATAATAGTAACAGCATAATATTACTACTACTACTAATAATAACAGCACTACTAATAGTAATAATAATAAGAGTAGCCAATAGTAACAACATTAAAAATTGTAGTATTAGTAAAAATAATAACAGCATCATAATAGTTATATTAATTAGAGTACTAATAGTAGCATTAATAATAGTAGCAATAGCAAAAAAATAATAGCAATTATAGTAACAATATCAGAAGTCTAATAATAACAGTAAAAAAATCTTGCCTCTTATTTATTGTTTTTCAGATCTGAAGAATACGGTTAAGAAGAGGGTTCGTTATAACGAGATTTGACCGTTATAACGACTCTTTTACATGCATCCTCTAGCTTTTTGTAATGATAATCTAGTCTGTTATTTATTGTTTTTCGGATCCGAAGAACACGGTTAAGAAGAGGGTTCGTTATAACGAGATTTGGCCGTTATAACGACTCTTTTACATGCATCCTCTAGCTTTTTCATTAGAAACTCAACGCTGGAGGAACGAAATATAATACCGCAAAACCTCTGTGAGCGATCATCTCTATTAAAAGGCTAATATTTTGTGGCACAGATATTTTGTCCTATAGATTTAAAGCTGATATGGTCAATTTTTCAGAAATACATGCTCGTTTTCTGTTTCTAATCTTAAGCCCTAAAAGCCAAATATCCATTTTAACTACCCAAAAATGTTTCAAGAGTGTTTCCTTTACTAATATTAAAAGAAATATGCCATTGCAGTACCGTAAATCAGGGTTACTTGGACCCAGAAGAGGGCTACTTGAGCCCACAGTAAAATGATAAAATCTGGGTTTGGTACTAGCGTTAGAGACTGCAGAGGGCTTCTACCTAGCGGAGAAACGAGGAACTACGTACAAGTCTTCAACTAGTAGGTACCAAACCTAGATTTTATCATTTTATTGTAGTGGGCTCAAGTAACCCCCTAGGGTCCAAGTAACCCTGATTTACGGTAATGATTGCAATGCAATGAACAAGATAAGTACCATACGTTTTGCCGATACAGAATCTTAGTTTTTGATAAATTTAATTTCCCCAAACTTCCGTATTAGTTTTTACAAAATTCCAAACAAATTTTCCCAAGATTCCACATCAGTTTTGATAAAATTTCAACTATTTTTACTAACAAAAACAGGACCTGGGCAAAAAATACCGAAAGTTATGTGGTATGTGTGTCATTCATTGTAAAAGTGGTGTAACTACATATTTTTAAAATTCGTATTTGTGTGCCAAAGGTTATCACAGTAGCATCTTTCATCAAAAAAGCAAAGTAAAGCACCTTTCCAAAGATATTACAGTGCTCGCCATTAATAAAATTACTGGATTATAAAATCAACCGCTTAATAAAATCAAATCTAGAAGAACAGAATCATTACTATATCAAAACACGTTAAAACCATCCTGTAATAAAATCATTAGCGCCGTTTTATAAAATCAAGCTTTGGAGAGTATAAAAACGGAGGGGGGCAGAGAAAACACGCTTTTTCTTGTCTGAACAAAACCAGAACTTTCTTGAAGATTTCAGAGGTTGACAGTTCATATCATTCAGTTTGAGTAAAAATCGTTCGCTAGAAAAACATGCCTAAACGTCAAGACTTAAGAATGATCTTTACTTTCAAATTCTGCTTCTCAGACAACAATAAGGGCACCTGCTCCACATTAACGTAGAGCAGAAAAATAAAACAGAAACGTAAAATGGATTACATAGCATTCCTACGGAAAGTACCCGGATTTTCGGTTTCTGCCTTCGGTTTCGGTCGCGTTTTACGCTGATGTAGAGCAGGGCCCTAAGTCAATATTTTAAAACCCTTGAGTAATTTAAAAATGTACTTTGTACTAACAAATAGTTAAATTCGAATTGTGTTTTAATTAACTTAAAATAAAGTATAGATGATAGTAATTAATTTCTTTTTTATTTTTTGTTTAAACTTCAAAACCTTTTCTTTTCGTAATTTTATGTACACCGGCTTATAAAATCTGCTGCTTAATGAAATCAAACATCCTCGGAGAAAATGTGATGTTAATAAGCGGCTTCTCCTTAGAAAGCATTTGCAGAGAGCTTCACATAATAAGTCGTAACACAATCATTTGAAAGGACATACACCACTTTTACAATGAGCCATACAATTGCTGCGCAACACACCCCATAAAGACCCTAAATATGAGCCGTCCATTGTAGGAGTGGTGTAACCTCATATTTTTTAAAATGCATATTATGTTTGCAAAAATACTTGAATTTTATGTACACCAGCGGGTGACCGAGCTCCGCTCGAGAAAAACAGGTGTCGAAGCTAACTTGAAGATTTAAATTTTCAATTGTGATTTATCAAAACATCACATGCCATAAGAAAATTTGTGAAACCATTGGTGAAAAGATAACCGGTTAAAGTGCACCATTGTAAACTATTCTAAACAAAGTTTCGGAAAGGGAATTATTCTATACAAAGATTAAGTTTGAAAAGTCATAGAAAATAAAATGTAAGTGATAATAAAAAAAAAACTATACAATTAAAGAAATGGTACAAAGTGAGCAGTGTAAAGATTGAAGTGTGTTGAAGTTCAATATTTTTGACAAATTTATTTAGAAAAACCAAACCCCGTGATTCCTCGTGACCAAAAACCCCAGACCCCCAAGTTTACCGGAGTTAATTAATTCTGGGGCGATTTTTGACTTGGCAACCATTCCTCGTATTACCCCTAACGTGTACCAGGGGACCGAGCCCGCTCGGTTAAAAAAAAGAGGTTTGTAAACTCGTGTTTTTTTCTAAAGTGCGAAGTACTTATTTAGATGAACTTGAAAAGCATTTTTGACCCTTTGGTTGCAATTACGCATTCAAAACAGCCGTAATTTATTTTAAAAAACACAACCCTATTTAATCCATGCTCACCGTAAAATCACACCTAATTTCATTTCATTTGGCGCCGAAGGCGCGGGAGGATTTGATGCGAATGGATGCAGAGTCTCTGTTCTCCAGTACGCATTTGGTTCCAGTTGGTTTTGACTTTCACTTCACTTCACACTCCAGGTTCCCCCCCCCCCCCCCGTTCATACCACAACTCGCTTTTTAACCGGGATGGTGCCCTGAAGAACGCTCTGCTCATTTTTAAACCTGGCCCAAGGGCCGAGCAAACCCTTGGCCCAGCACCCCCCAGAGGTTTCGTTTCACTTGGAGGATTTTGTGACCACGAACATTTTTTACGTCCCCCAGCAACCATTAATGAAGACGGTGGATCTTTGATCGGCGGCTAAATGATCGACCCGAGACCCTCCGGTTACGAGTATGACAACTAACCGATTGGACAACCGCGGCCTTAGGCCCCTATATAGACGAGCCGACGCATCAAAATCACCACTTTGGATCCAGCGCGTGTGTGAAGATTGTCTTTTCTGGCCAGTTATCGCTTTTTTGGTAACTTTTTACGTAAATTTAACAAAGCTTGGCAATGTCCCGAAACTTTACTCTGGTAACCCTATTTCCTCAACAATAAAAAATGAAAGTGATAGTTTATGAGTTGGATCCAAAGTGGTGAAACTTAAGCTTGATGCGTCGGCCTGTCTATATAGCGGCTCTACCGCTGCCCATACCCAATTCTAACTTTATTTTGATCGATCTCTTTTAAATTTCAAAAGCAATAACAATTCTAACATGTTGCCAAAAATTATTTGCCAAATACCATAAAAACATAAATTTACGCTGATGGGATTAAATATGAAATCCATTGTTAGCACGCGGTTGCTATGAAACGGTAACAATAAGAGAAATCATAAAGAAAATGGCGTAGTAATAAATCTTCTCAAACTTTTAATGAATCCTATCTGTAACTCCGAACTTTTCGACCGTAGCGCTTCAAAACCGACGCCAATCGATTCTCCGTGGCCAAAAACCCCAGACCCCCAAGTTTACCGGAGTTTATTTATTCTGGGGCGATTTTCGACATTACAAACATCTCTCGTATTATAGTATAGGATATTAGCTTATTTCCCGGCGTTTCCCGCGTAACCCTAATTTTTCTGCATCATACAGTTAACTCTCACTTATGCGCAGGTCCAAGGGACTAATAAAAAAAGGCGCATAAGTGAGAAAGACGCATAAGTGAACAAGCCTATTTAAAGGACTAAAACGCAACATAGTTTCTAATGAGAGAATGTATAAGAATGTTGCTATAGAAAAGGGACATGTTACTACTGTTTGGCAATTACTGTAACGTAACTACAATGATAAAGAGAAAACAAAAGTTGTAGCGTGCCTAATCACAAACTGTTCCCTTTAAAACGATCCATAATAGGTAACTGTCCCTCTCCGAATTCTAGTTCATGTGGGAAAAATGCCTTCCGTCACCAAAAAAGGCGAAAGATTAAAGAGGAAAGTGAAGAAAAATGCTTGATTTTTAAAGAAAATAAATAATTTTGTAAAACATTTTACGGAAAATTCGGCACATAAGTAAAATATTTATACTTAGAGCGACGCGTAAGCGAATGATACTACCATTACTTTGCTATGGAATGTGCTGAGATCATTTAAAATCGTCATATAAGTGAAAAAGACGCATAAATGAGGCAATGTATAAGTGAGAGTTCACTGTACTATATTTGTGCTTATGTTCCAAGGCAATTGGAACATGAATTAGAACTGTTTTTACCTTCTTTCATGCTAAAATGAAATAGGTGAGCCTTGAATTTTATAATTCATTGTTAATCATCATCTTTGTTGGAAAATACTCATATTTAAGGGTGTTAAATTTTATCAATGTGTATGCTTAAAGGCTTTTATCTCTATTATTCTATGTATTCGAAATTGAAAGAAAATGGTCATTTTGAGGCAAAACCTTTGAATGTTGAGCTTTTTGGATTTTTCTTTCTTTTTTTTAATTTGAAAATCCCGCCTATATGGATTTTAGTGCATCGAGAAACCTCTGTGCCAAGTTTAATGAAAATCGGACGGAAACTGTAGATTAGCATCAGGAACAAACATACAAATGTATATATATACATACATACATACATCCATATTATATATGTATAGATTGTACACAAAAGTTTAAAAAGAACTTTTTTCATTCCAAAATGTCTATCAAAATGTACCTTTTTAGTTCAACTAAAGTGCCCTTTAATCTAAAAGCAAGGTGCCCCTTGTCTGGAGGAAACCGCACTAACTGCAGAAAATTTAGTTACAGTAGCAAATAGAATAAAAACAGAAAAAGGACTGAGAAGTAATTCAAACAAATTATACAGTGAACTCTCACTTATACGCCGTCTCATTTATACGCCTTTTTCACTTATATGACGATTTTTACTGGTCCCAGCACATTCCATAAAAAAATAATGATAGTATCATTCGTTTATGCGTCGCTCTAAAGATATTTTTTTCACTTATGCGCTGAATTTTCATTAATATGTAAAAAATGTAATTTATTTTCTTCAAAAAATAAGCATTTTTCTCTTTAATCTTTCGCCTTTATTGCTCACGGGAGGCATTTTTCCCGCATGAACTAGAGTTCGGAGATGGGCAATTATCTATTATACATCGTTTTAAAGGGAACAGTTTGTAATTCGATTCAAATGGTCCCAGCACATTCCATAGCAAAAGAATGATAGTGTCGTTCGTTTATGCGTCGCTTTAAAGATAAATATTTCACTTATGCGCCGAATTTGCTCTAAAATGTATGAAAATTTATTTATTTTCTTTAAAAAATAAGCATTTTTTTTTTACTTTCCTCTTTAATCTTTCGCCTTTATTGCTCACGGAAGGTCTTTTTTCTGCATGAACTAGAGTTCGGAGAGGGACAAATATCTATTATACATCGTTTTAAAGGGAACAGTTTGTAATTATGTATGCTTCAATTTTTGTTTTCTCTTTATCATTGTAGTTACGTTACAGTCATTGCCAAACCGTAGTAATATGTCCCTTTTCTATAGAAACATTCTTATTCATTCTCTCATTAGAACCTATGTTGCGTTTTAGTCCTTTAAATAGGCTTGTTCACTTATACGTCTCTCTCACTTATGCGCCTTTTTCCGTTGGTCCCTTGCGTATAAGAGAGAGTTCACTGTACCTTTAAAAATGTTAAAACGTCTAGACTTAAAATCATTCAATGATACAATGAAAATATCTAAATCGTGAGAATGAATTAAAAAAGTTTGTAAAATTTGAAAAGCCATTTGATAAAGCTATTTTCCAACATAATAACATGTAAGAGTTTTATTCAGAAAGGCAAGCTAGATGGAATTCTAGATCTTTGCTATACAAGAGGATTTTTGCCTCCAACTCGACTACTTTCGTATTCCATGCTGATGAGAGCATAATAAGCTCAAAACAGCTGTCCATGGATCAAAATGGTCGAGTTGACGGTGTATTTATTGCAGTGGTTGGAAAAACTACATATTTTTTGTAGCGAACTACAGCTACAACTACTTTTTTTTAAATGTAGCGAGCTACACTAATTTTGAAATGTAGTTGCTACTTCGCTACTTTTAAAAAAATAAATAAATAAAAAGAATACACCGTTTGAGGATCGACCGAAAAAATTCGAAAAGTGGTTTGGATTAAAAAATTACCTCATTCGAATATGGAATAGAAATAGGAATTGTCTTTGAATTTATTTGTTACATTTCCTTTTTGTTCCTTTTTTTTTGCTAAAATTTGTCCTTTTTAGATTTTTTTTACAATTTTTACGAATATCCGCCACAAGAACAACCTTGTTTTCTTTCTTCGTTCTCTTTTTTTTCCATTTATTTTTTTTTTAATTTAATTTAAAGTAGTTTCTAGAAATCGCTACAAACTACTACTTTTTTGTATCGCGCTACTCGCTACTCTACTTTTTTTAAAACGTAGTGCGCTACACTACAAACTACTAAAAAATGTAGCTACTACAGTAGTTTCGCTACTTGTAGCGCGCTACTTCCGACCACTGATTTATTGCATAGATGCAATTGATTGCAACATCTGTACAGTCAATAAGTTATTAAGGATTAAATAGAAAAATGAAGACACAAAAAAATATCGACAAGATGTAAAACCAAGATCTTTCTATGTATATAAAAATGGATGTACATGTATGTTGCTTGTATGTTTGCATGTTTGTTCCTTATACAAATCCACAGTTTGCGTCGGATTTTCATCAAACTTGGCACAGAGGTTCCTGGATGCACTAGCATTCACATAGGCGGGGTTTAAAAAATTCCAAGAAGCTCAAAATTCAAATTCTTTTGTCTCAAAATGGCCGTTTTCTTTGAATTTTGAATGTATGGAGTAATAGAGATAAGCCTTTATGCATACAAATGTATAAAATTTAACACATTTAAATATGACTCTTTTCCAACAAAGATTACGGTTAACAATGAATGATCCATTTAAGGCTAACCTATTTCATTTCTCATAAACTAAGTTAACTCACGTAATAAGTTGAAAACAATCATGATTCATACTCTAATTATCTTGGAGCATTGCCACAAATATTTCATGATGCAGAAAAATTAGAGGCTCCAACAGATATTTAATTCGAATTTTTGATTTGAACAGATTGTTAATTCGAGCATTTTTTTGGTCCTCCCCCAGGTAGCACAAAAAACGTTTAAACGTTTTATAAACGTTTTTAATCCCTTGTTACAACGTTGATAATCATTTTACAACCTTTAAAAAACGAAGTGTGCTACTTGGCCCTATTAGAGGAATTATGCAAAAGACAGATTGATGCAATTTTTTATGCACATGTGGATAGAATTCATTCAAATAATTTTTTTAGAGCTATGTTGTATTAATAAGCACCCGGGCAACGCCGGGTAATAAGCTATAGTATGGAATAAATAAGAGCAATAGTCTAATAGCTAGCGACGTTTTCGAGTGACAATTTTAAGACGTCTGGTTCTCTAATATATCTTTCCTTATGCTCTTCCGAGCACACCATCCTTCCAATTCAGAACTTAATTTTTATTTTTATTAAACAATAGTGTGAGAAAAATGCAAAACACGCACCTATTAACTCATTTATGTCCAAGTTTATTTTAAACATTTTTTTTAAATTTTTATCTGCTTAAAACTCGTACTTGGAATGGTTTACATACATTTTAGGCTTGAAATAGTTTGCCGTCGCCATATTTGTTAAGTTATTTAACGTCATGTTTATGGGATATTTTGGAGACATGTGAGCAAAATACCACCTTACTTGACTTTACTTTTGCAAAGTAACATTACAGAAGACATCTGCAATCGATTTTAAGCAAATCATTTTAAAATAAAAAATAAGTTCGGCAAAAAAAACTTACTTTCTGTTTCTACCCATGCTGGACCGTTGCTTGACTGATTTGTCTGAAAATAGCTGTCAATAAATAAATTCTGATGACTAACTAGTGGCTCTGACTGATTTTCTCAAGAAGAAGGACTATTTAACTTGTGAAATACAGCTTTAGTAAAAGGATATACCCAATACAGATTTTTGTATGCAATAACCAACAAGCGTCCCGTTTTTAGGACACTGGGCATAAATGGGTTAAAGAGGCAGACGTCAAAATTTTCACTCGAAAATGTTGCTAGCCATGGGTGCCCTTCCTTCCAAGCTCGATGGCGCAAATCCATCCCCCCCCCCCCGAATAGCTTTTCATAACCGTATTCTGATTTGTATTTTTATTTTAACCCCTCTTTTTTATTTTTTTTTATTATATTATTTTTTATTATTATTTATTGTTTTATTATTTTTTTTAATCGTAACTATTATTATTTTTATTGATTATTATTTTTTAAAAAGTAGTAATTATGCGTAGAACACAGTCGCAGCACATAACCATTGTAAAGTGTTATCTGTAGCAGTTTTAACATGACCTAGGCTACTGGGCATATTTAAGCTACTGGCATAAATGGGTTAATTCAACTGCGACAAATAAGCTGCTGCTTTTACAACATAATAATGGCAACAGAGATTCCAGTTTCAAACTGTAAAACGTACAGTAATATACTGTAAAACTGGAAATTTTACACTTTATCACTATAAAACTAGCAATTTTGCAGTTTATTAGTGTAAAATTAACAATATTACCATAAAATTAGCCGTATTATACTGTGAAAACAACAGTACAATACTGGCAGCAGAGGTTCCTGTTTAAAACTGTAAAACTCCCAGTAACAAACTGTAAAAATAGCAATTTTACAGTTTATTACTGTAAACTATCAATTTTAAAGTCTACTACATGAAAATTAGCAAGTTTTGCAGTTAATTACTTTAAAATTACATTAAAATTAGCTGTATTATCCTGTGAAAATAACATTTTTTTGCAGCATAATAAAATTTCTCTCCAACGCTAGTCGAAGGAAAGAGCATTTACATTGTATCAAAAAGCATTTTCACTATTTCATCTAACTTCCTTTGTCTTTGCATTACAAAAAAAAAAAAAATCTGGCATGGGTCCCACACTACTTCCTTTTACGTGTAAATTTCTTTGTAGGCCTTAGTGTTAAAATAGTGCTAGGCGTGAGCAAGAGAGCAACTTGAACATTTACACCCCAAGTTTGCCACGAAACAATGCAAAAAAAAAAAATGTTTTACAATGATTCATTTTCTAAATATCGCCTATTTTAACATCATTCGGTGGATTTTTCGCAAAATATCGCCAATAGCGCCAAATTGAACCCAAATTAAAAAAATATTTGTCTTCGCCTAATTTGTCGCCAAGTTGGCAACAAACACTTTGCGACCAAAAGCTTGGCGATATATCGCCAAGTGGTCGTGCCAATTCATCTGCATTGAAATTAACACTGATTTACCCCAAAAAGGGCTAAAACACCCCCTTGGGAACATTCGAATGCAACCACAAGGGGAGGTGCACAACTAGACCCCCCTCAGAGCCTACATACCAAACTAGAAGCTTCTACGGCATACAGTTTTTGAGTTATGCCACATACATACGCATACATACGCACATACAGACGTCACGAGAAAAGTCGTCGTAATTAACTCGGGGGTGGTTGAAAAGGATTTTTCGGCTGCTTATATGTTGGTAGGTACATATGCACGTGCTGACAGGTCGAAAAAACGACTCAACATTCATTCAGGGGTGAGCAAAATCAAAATTTAGACCCACATTTGAGGATTTTTTTTTTTTTTTTTTTGCGATTACAATTCTTCCTTTACTACGTAAAAGGAAGTAAAAAACCAACAAGCACATAAGATAATTAAATTAAAAATGCAAGGATACAAAAGCGTTGCAGATGATGATTAATTGTTAAATATTAAATGTTCAACTTGACAGACGGGGGAGAAAAAAAAAGAGTTTGAGAGTTTAAAAAGTATTCCCAAAGGACTCAGTGCCAGCAATACTTTGTCAAAAAATAATGTCGATTACAAAACATTAAACTTTGATTCTACACTGTAAAAAATATATGTTTTTACAGTATAATACAGCGAATTGTACAGTAAAAAGCTGCAAAATTGCTAATTTTAAGATATGCCCCCCCAAAGTTGTAAATTTTTTAAAAAATCCAATTTTCAACGCTAAAAAAATGCATGTGGGGGGCAAGATAAAAAATTTTTTATATGTGGTATTTTAAGTACTTTTTACCAGCTTTCTAATAAAACAAAAGTTGCTTTGTTATTCAAAGGCGTTTGGCAGATATAAGGGACTGAACTTTCAAAAAATTGCACAAAAACAACACGATTATTTTCATTTTTTAAATCTTTTTTTTTATTTAAATGTAATTATATACCTTATTCTTTGCCTTAAATGCTAAAAAAAGACTAAGAAGAGCAATGAAGAAACATATTTAAAGTTTAATAAGATAATTTAATATTTTTAACACCTGGGAATATAGAATACCACTAAACTTGTCTGATTTTTAAACATCTGATTGCTACCTACAACAGGACTGAGCATTTCTCAACTTGTCCAGGTTTGTTCATACCATGTGGTCATCCTTGTTCTGACTTGCTCTCACATGTGTATCTTAGTTGTCTTTCAAATTCTGAAAGAAGTAGGTTGTTGAGCTAGTGTTTCTGCTGTAAAATCTTGTGAAGCTGATGTGATTTCTTTTCATTTCAAGTTCATTCATATTCACAGAATGTTTTGTTAAAGGTAAAAGAAGAAATTCTTTAGAATCCTTAAATATAAATTTAAATTTGTCTTTCTGCATGTAAACTGTGAATAAGTTATGGATAACCCTAAATGCTCCATAGGAGTTTTTGAGAATGATGATTGTAATATTTTAAGTTACAGTAGGCAGTCTACTGTAAATAGTATTTCTGAGTACAGTGATGATGATAAAACTTTACTGCACCTGAGAACTAGGTGTAAAACTATTGAAACTGTTTGTACCTACCAGCAAGAAAGTTCCGTAAAGGTGGCAAAACTTGGCAAGAATTTTTTTGCATGGTAGGTACAAACAGTTTCAATAGTTTTACACCCAGTACTCAGGTGCAGTAAAGTTTTATCATCATCACTGTACTCAGAAATACTATTTACAGTAGACTGCCTACTGTAACTTAAAATATTACAATCATCATTCTCAAAAACTCCTATGGAGCATTTAGGGTTATCCATAACTTATTCACAGTTTACATGCAGAAAGACAAATTTAAATTTATATTTAAGGATTCTAAAGAATTTCTTCTTTTACCTTTAACAAAACATTCTGTGAATATGAATGAACTTGAAATGAAAAGAAATCACATCAGCTTCACAAGATTTTACAGCAGAAACACTAGCTCAACAACCTACTTCTTTCAGAATTTGAAAGACAACTAAGATACACATGTGAGAGCAAGTCAGAACAAGGATGACCACATGGTATGAACAAACCTGGACAAGTTGAGAAATGCTCAGTCCTGTTGTAGGTAGCAATCAGATGTTTAAAAATCAGACAAGTTTAGTGGTATTCTATATTCCCAGGTGTTAAAAATATTAAATTATCTTATTAAACTTTAAATATGTTTCTTCATTGCTCTTCTTAGTCTTTTTTTAGCATTTAAGGCAAAGAATAAGGTATATAATTACATTTAAATAAAAAAAAAGATTTAAAAAAATGAAAATAATCGTGTTGTTTTTGTGCAATTTTTTGAAAGTTCAGTCCCTTATATCTGCCAAACGCCTTTGAATAACAAAGCAACTTTTGTTTTATTAGAAAGCTGGTAAAAAGTACTTAAAATACCACATATAAAAATTTTTTATCTTGCCCCCCACATGCATTTTTTTAGCGTTGAAAATTGGATTTTTTAAAAATTTACAACTTTGGGGGGGCATATCTCATAAAGGGGGTGGAATAACAAGCCAATTTTTTTTATACAGTAAGTAACCATGACTATGAATATATGATGAAAAAATCGGCTTGTTACTTTGAACCCTTCATGGGTTTTTTAATGTTCGAAAGTAGTAAAAAATGTCATTTTCGTCGTGAACTTTGACCTTGAAAAAATAAGTATTTTTTTTAAATCTGAAATTTATTGATAGCATATATAACAGTAGTAAACTAAAATTGCTAGTTTTCAGTGACACTGTAAAATTGTTAGTTTCAGTTTATTACCATGAGTTTTACAGTTGGGTCATTCCATAGAAATGTCAACCTCAGCCGAAGAAAAAAAAATACTGAAGGTTAAAAAGTATCACTAAATAAATAAATAAAAATCATACAACATAAGAAGTTTAAAAAAAATTTGAAAAAAATATTGTAACTGAGATTAGCCATAATAAATAGTTTGTGCTGTGTTTACTGCTTGTTATTCGATGGTTACGATAGTCACACTCCATCTTGAGTAAAAGTGATTTAAGACTAAAAAAAATTAAAATTTCATAAATGTGTTTTATGTTTTTAAAAGCCAATTTTACACATTTTTCAAATCTATCATTCAATTTTTAACACTTGATTAACTTTGAGACATTTTTGCCTCACAACATGAGCATTCATTTTCAGGGTTGCAAATATGTTACGTTAGTCACGCTGCTGTTTTGTTTGAAAAAAAATCTACTGTCAGTAATTTTGTTTTAAATTCTTAGCATAAATGATACATAGATACGTGTGCATTGTAAATCCACGAGCACAACAAAAAAATATTTTTTATCCTTTAAATTACAAGCAAAAACAGTTACAAAATCAGCTCTGAATATTACGTTAGTCACTATGGAATGACTCCTAGTTTACAATGATACTTTAAAATTGTTGGCTTCAGTTTATTACCATGAGTTTTACAGTTCTAAACTGGAACCTCTGCTGTCAGTATAAAACTGTTGTTTTTACAATATAATACAGCTAATTTTATGATAAGATTGCTAATTTTGCAGTAATAAACTGTAAAAGCTAGTTTTACTGTTGAATAATATGCTTTTACAGTATTAAACTGGATCCTCTGCTGTCAGTATTATACTGTAAAAACAACTGTTCACTTTTTGCAGTGTATACAATTTTTAAAATAATATTTTTTTCAAATTGAATAAGGAAAAAAGTATATATTTTTCACTCATAAAAACACTTTCAATACTTAACCCTAACTTTTACGATATTTATTGAGTTATGTACATTGTAATTGTACATAATGATACACAATATACACCAAAAAACATTTTCCCTATTTTATCTGACTTCCTTTGTCTTTGCATTGCAAAAAAAAAAAAAATCAAGCTCATACGATAGTTAAATTAAAAATAGAAAGAAACCAAAGCGTTGCAGAAGATGATTAATTGTTTAAATATTAAATGTACAAGTTGACAGACGGGGTAGGAAAAAAAGGAGTTTGAAAAGGAGTCCCAAAAGACTTCTTAGAGCACACACAAACAATACTTTATCAAAAAATGTCGGAAGAAAGATGATTTTTTTTTGTCTGAGGTTGTAAGTTACTTTTTGACAACTTTCATTCACATTGTATTACATATACTCAGGGCGTATTTAGGGGGTGGGATTTTAGTAAAACGTAAAAGCACAGTAAGAAACTAAAACTATTTTACAGTTTCTTACTGTATTATTAGCAATCTATACATCTATATATATAAAGATGACGGTGTTCGTTTGTCGTTTGTTTGTAACCGCTGGCCAGAAGCCCCCACAGCACCTACAGACCTGAAACTTGGCTCAAAAATTCGAACGTACCCCGCCCTCGTGCACCTCGAAGCCCAAATTTTTAATTTCGAATTAGTTATTTTTAAATTAATTAATTAGTCTCATTTTTGGTGTATCCGCCATAATTGAGGGGGGAAAACCTTCCCCCACCCCAAAACATTATATATCGTTGGAAAGGGTTTTTTTTTCTGAAAAAGAAAAGTTTTAGCACGTTTCTGTCCGTTAATTAGGAGAGGAGATATTAATTAATCAAATTTAGTCAATTTTCAAGGCCTAACTCTACGCAGAACTGAAACACTAGAGCCATTTTCCTGATCAGCTGCTCTTTTGTCCCTGAAGTTACTTTGTGGTTTAAATTTGCGTATAGATTTACGCCTTGATTATTTATTAAATTTGATTAATTAATATCTCCTGTTACTTACTTAACTTTCTGTCTCTTATATTTATTTGGCGAATTGATTTAAACTTTAACATGACTTTAAGTGGAATTTAAAAGGTTGTGAAGCGCATTTGAACTAAAGGATATAATATTTTTTCTTCAGAGGAGGTTAAAGTGAATTTAAATTTATTAAGTTGACTTCCTCAAAATTCGGGGTTCCCGAAAATGTCACAATGGAACTATCATTGTTAAAAATTTAGGGATGGCTTATCAGTTCCTCTTCGCATTTGGCGTCGTAAAGTTTGGCGACAATCAGGAAATTTACCAAACCTCCCATCCAGTGAAACACTACTTTCTCCAACTCAAAGAAAAATAAAACGGTCTGGGAAGGAACAGTAGTTGTTTGCAGTTTAAAGCGTATTTTATTGCATGTTTAAAACATGTATTTAATGCCGCCATCACTAAATTTTTAATAATAATAGTTCCATTCTGACATTTTCTGTAACACCGCTAATCAGTTAACCGGGAAATTTTCTAAACTTCCCGGCCAGTGAAATCTTGATTATTTGAGAGTCACTGTTAGATTGTAATCACTTCAAAGAGATGGTACGAAAGACATTATATTTCTTTCCTTTTAATGTTCACATTAAAATCATGGAAGAATGGTTGTAGCTGATCTACCTGATACAATCGGTTCCCTATGTTAATAAATTTAGATTTGGCGACCAATTTTACATTGAAATTACGGTTAAATCGGTGAATTATATTAAATTTCAAGGGCAATATTGCTGTGTTCGTTGAGAGTTTTCGAAAATCTTGGCTCTACAGTTGTGTCAAAAGTTCCATTGAAACGTAAAAATTTCGCTAAAAATAAATAAGTTCCTCACACACACACGAAAAGAAGAAAAAAGTCTTTAAAACTAAAATAATCCTCGCATTGAACACTACAAACTGAAATGGCATTAAAAGTGTCATCAATATATTTTAAAAGGTCGTGGTGCACATTTGAATTAAAGAATATAATAATTTTACTTAAGAGGGTGGAGTGAATTTAAATTTATTCAGTTGACTTTCTTTACTTTTTTGCACGGGCATCGCCGTGCGGGTACTGCTAGTATATATATATATATAAATGAATAGATGTAGATTTGTATGTTTGTTTGTTCCTTATTCAAATCCAGTTTTCGTCGGATTTTCATCAACCTTGGCACAGAGGTTCCTTGATGCACTACAATTCACATAGACGGGGTTTTGAAATTAAAAAAATCCAACAAGCTCAAAATTCAAATTTTTTTGTCTCAAAATGGCCATTTTGATAAAGATTCATAAAATTGACAATGAATAACAAAATACTTCCTAAGGTTCATCCGAGGTACAAGCAGTAAGCTCTTGAACTTAAATTTGTTTCTTCCTCAACTTGTAATTAACTGTCTGAACTCTGAACAACCGGTTTCGTACGTGTTAACAATTTCGGTTTTTGCTACCTTTTTATTGCTACTGTTTTCTCTCCTAAATACCCATCGCCCATTAATCTATTAATGCCTGACATTTTTTTTCCAAAGATATTTTGTATACTGGTTACAAACAGTATTTAATGGACACGAAAAATATTTAAAAAAATATTATATAAAAAATAATTTTTTTATTAAGGAACTGAAAATCGTCCCTTAAAAGTTACGATACACACCAGAAGGTACATACTTTGACTAAAATTTTTTTCTGCCTACGATATAATATTCAAAAAGATATTTCATACGAAGAAATAAGATCAGCAATTAACATAAACTGGGAATAACTTTGAAAACTTAGCTTTTTTCTCGAGATTGTAAACGATGTAATATTCGATAAAGGTCCTATTAAAACGGCTACAGAACACACTTTGCAATGGTTATGTGCTGCAATCTGTTAATGACGAATTGAAACAATATCAAGGTACGAAGTGAACATTTTTATTTGGTTGAAATGTTCATTTTGGGGAAATTCAGACTCTTTTTTGGACCGTCCCTAAAAAGGGCATTAATGGGTTAAGATTTTACGGCCCTTTTGAGGAATCAAATCGGTCCCCCTGTCACAGAGGACGTTGATGACTTGATAGCGGCCCATTTCCACTCACTGGAAAGGACATTCCGGTCATAGAAGGACAATGATACTGGTCATGATGCGTACAGACACAATGTATTGTTAGCAAAATAATTTCATTATAGTTAAAAAAAAACTAAAACATACAATTTCAGAGAGTTTTTTTCTTTACAAATATAAAAGTAACCCTAGCAGCATAATCTCATCGGCCGATGATCGGCCATTCATCGAAACCCGATGAAATTCTCATCGGCCGATGATCGGATTCAATGAGTTCTCATCGGGAATGGCTCCAATATGTCTCATCGGTCAAAAGGAATCCGAGCAGCAAAATCCGATGCGTTTTGCTCGAAATACGATGAGATTTGGAGCAATTTACGAGCAGCGCAGTACCGTGCCGATGAGATTAGGATCAATTTTGGATGCTCGGCTTATTTTCATCGGGAAATTTGATCGGAAGAATATCGTTTTCCGATGAAAAGTAGCTCATCGAAAACCGTGCTCGGATACTGATCGGAACGATGTCATCGTGCGTTACGGGATCAGTTTACGAGGAGTTCGATGATCGGCCAAGCAAAATCCGATGAGTTGATGTTATTTGGGAATATTCTTAACCCATTAATGCCTGACTTTTTTTTTCAAAGATATTTTGTATACTGGTTACAAACAGTGTTTAATGGACAGGAAAAATAATTTAAAAAATATTATGTGAAAAATATTTTTTTTTATTAAGGAAAGAAAAATCGTAACTTAAAAGTTACGATAGACCCCAGAGGGTACATACTTTTTTCACTAAAATCTTTTTCTGCCTACGATATAATATTTAAAAAGACATTTTATAGGAAGAAATAAAATCAGCAATTAACATAAACTGGGAAGCTGGGAATAACTTAGCTTTTAAACTTAGCTTTTAACTTAGCTTGAAAACAGCTTTTTTCTTGAGATTGTGAACGATGTCATTTTTGATAAAGGTCCTATTAAAATTGCTGCAGAACTCACTTTACAATGGTTATGTGCTGCAATCTGTGAATAACGAATTGAAACAACACCAAGGTAGTCATTGAACACTATTATTTGGTTGAAATGTTCATTTTGGGGAAATTCAGACCCTTTTTTTTGGACCGTCCCTAAAAAGGGACGCTAGGCATTAATGGGTTAATACTATCATCAGCACTAAATTTTAAACTATATTTCATGCTACTCTAGCCGATTTTTCCGTCTTATTTTCAAAACTATTTAATATCCGCGAAGTTAACATGCACTTATAATACATCAACATGTAATTTTCTAGTTTAGCCTTTAGTATTAATAATAGTATTGAATATATTACTTTTATATTTGTGAAGAACGTCAATTTTATCTTTTACTCAGAGTTACATACAAACATACAAGCAAGCAAACCCACATGTGAAACTAATAAAGGCGTGTTAAAAACTTGTCATGAATTTGAAAAGAAGTTGATGACCTGACAGCAACTCGTTTTTATTTGCTGAAAAGTATATTTTCTTGATGATTTGTGAGATACTTGGATACCTGCACGTCGCCCACACGCATACAATTTCTACACTGCAGAAAATAGACTGTCGCTTTTGCAGGTTGTCACTAGCAGCAGAGATTCCAGTTTAAAACTAACAATTTTAGAGTCTACAATAGTAAAACTAGTTATTTTTACAACTTATTACTGTAAAACTAGCAATTTTATAGTTTATTACTTTAAAATTTCTGTACAATTAGCTGTATTATCCTGTAAAAACATCTGCTTTTTCCAGTACAATCCCAGAACCCTATGCTCCTGAAGATGGCCTATAGTTGCATCTTTAAGACTCCAGTTTTTGATTTCTCCAACAAAAGCCTCCTCTCCCTTTATCTTGACATTGCTTCCTTGACAGGACATCCTTGAAAAATTAAAGACTTCAGTTTTGAATTGTTTCCAGAGAGATCCTCCCCTCTTTTCAATTCACCCAAACATAGCCTGAAACACAGTTCTTAATACTTCAGCATAAAAAAGAGAGTAATTCCGAATCCTTTCCCTTAAGTTAATGAAAGATGGTCTAAATTCCCATAAGTAAGATTTTTTCTCTTTTCGAAGCACCCTCTCCCCTCCCCGCCCGTATTTTTACATCACCAAATACTAGAAGTCTTACTCTTTTAGTTTCAAACATTTCTCGCCAGAAAGTCTCCGAATCCTCTCGCTTTTTCAGTTGTCCAAAAATACCCTAAAATTTAGTTTAAACACTTTAGATTTTTTTTTTTTTTTTAGTTTTGGGTTACAACAGTCAAAACCTTCGCCTAAGTTCACCAAAGACAGCTTAAATTTGTGTTTTTAAGGCTGCAGTTTTATAATTTTGTCAATGGAAAAGCCACTCTTCCCCCCCACTAGCGTTGTGCCACCAAAAACAGCCTGAACTTTTTAAAAACTTCAGCTGATTTTAACCATTCCAAGGAAGAAATCTTAACCCTCTTATCCCCAATAACTTACTAGACTTCAAAAACTGCTTGCAAATACATTTCACATCTTTGTTTATGAACAATTCTCGACGGCTTTGAAAAATTTTCTAGAAAGTCTCTGAGATATCCTTAGATTATTAAAGATGTAATCATTTTTAATACTTACAGTATTGAAAAATTATAGTCTCAAGCTTTGATTTGATTTTCCCCGATTTTTTCCCCAATTCCCAGATTTTTCCAAGATTTTCAAACTCCCTGATAATTCCAGGTTTATCAGGTGGAATTTGACAGCAGCTCATTTCTATACTTAAGGACATGGACCTAGTCATCGATGAAATTAAATGTGTAATGGAGTCGTTATGGAAAAGAGAAGGAAGCTGATAACTTGACAGCAGCACATTTATATCTGCTGGCAAGGACATTTCGGTCATAGAAGGACACCGATACCAGTCATAACGCGTACTACAGGCATAAAAGAACATTTTGATGATGATTTGTGATTAGGTATGATGATGCGCAAACATGCATACATTGTACCTTGATAAAGTAAAAGTATATATATATATAATATAAGATTTGTAAGAAGAAAAATGAAGAGACCACACCAAAAGTCCATAGATGCGTTAAGCAGCAAAACTAACAAAAATATCATACAAATGAAATTAGTTTTAGGTTTTTGTTATGTGCAATTTGCAGACTCGCATTTTGTGCTGTTTTCAAAATGCAGATCTGTAGATTGCATATTTTGAACTTAGACACCCTCTTTATAGTTTGTATTTGAATTTTTTTGGTCTTTCGACCACTCTTGAATCCCCCAAGGCTGATGAGCTTTGGATTCAACCTTTCTTATGTCACTTCTCCTAATTTTCCGCTTTCTATTTCATTTGTATTATTTGTTTATCTTATTTTATTTATATATATCCGTAAGATGGAGTATTAAAACTCTGAAAATTAACAAACTCTTTTACATGTTTCAAATGTTCCCTGTTCTTCAAATTTTCAATTGTTCTCATTCTGTTAAATTTTGTTTGTTCCAATTTACACATTTGCAACTCAATTAGAGTTAATTTATTTCATCCCATTTACAGTCGAGTCTCAATAACTCGAAGACTTAGACCTCAAATACTCCTTTATCTCAAAGTACTCACTGCTCTTGAAAAGGATGCGGGAATTTCTTATAACTCGCAGCTTTTAGCAGGGTTAAAATTATTTACTTTTTCGGTCGTGAATTTAGTTCAAAGTATTTATTCGCAAGGAAAATTATTTTTAAAGTGTAGGATGTCACTGTTTATAAATGAACTGAACTAAAGAAATGAATATGCAAACTGTCAGGATATCAATAGCAGGAAACTGTATTGTCGTATGTTGCTGTTAAGTTAGCTACGAAAATAGTAGTTCTGTTATTTTGTGTTTGTACAGAAGTCTTATTAAAAAGTATCTTTGAACTGTGTCTCCTAAACTTAACAGATATAAGGTCACAAAGTATTTCATCACAGTGGTGGATGTACGTTATGCACACCGCTATTCGCAGACATAACCTTCTACAAGCAGGTCCCTTTTAGGGCTTCGAGTTATCGAGACTCAGACGGGAGCACTACACACTAGCGTGCTACCACTCACCTCGCAGTCCCTGCAGGTCCAGGAGACGGAGTTGGCGTTCTCGCAGTCGTATCGCTCGAGCAGGCGGCGGAAGAGGGCGAGGGCCCCGCGCGCCCCCTCGTCCAGGGCGCGCAGGGCCCCGAGGGCGGCCCCGTCCGCGCAGGGGCGCAGCAGGCGCGCCGGCGCGTACTCCTCACAAAAGCGGAGGCGCGCGCGGGGCCCGCACGCCCCCTCCTCCAGGGGGCACTGGGGCCCCTCCTCCGAGGGGGGGCCCCCCAGGGCCCCGGCCAGCGAGAGCAGCAGCAGCAACAGGAGGAGACGTCCGCGGCTCACATGCTCGAGTCTCATAGTTCATCGGAGATAGGAACTGAGGGGGGGGCGGCGGGTGGTTCTGCTGAGGGGGGGCGGGGCCCGCCCCTCCCACATGGGGGAAGGGGGCCCCGGCTAGCGGCGGCCCCCCGCGTCCCGTCGGGGGGGCTGAGGGGGCGCGGCGTGCATCCGGGGCCGGACGGGGGGGAGCGCATGTGGGGCCCCCCTACGCGCGGGGGCCCGGGCCCCGGCACAGTCTATCCATGACGCACACACACACACGGGCACACACAGACACGCACGAGTAGAGACGCACAGAGAGACGGAGGAGATGCTGGCTGGGTGTCTCTCTCTCTCCGGAGCGGGCCGTCGACTGCGCCGCTGGCCCCGCGCGCGCCGCCGCTTCTGTCCTCCGCGGCGCATGCGTACGGAGAGGAGGATGCGGATCTCTGCTCCCGCGCCTTCTCCCTCCCCGCGCGACCTTTCGCGACCCTCATACGACCCGCCGGACACGTGCTCTCCCCGTCCCAACGATCCGAGATTCGCACCCCTCGAAAGAACAAAATATCTTTTCAGCAAGTCTCCCGGATGAATAAAGAGCGCTCTGAAGAGGAGGAAATATCCCCAAGTCCATTCCTCTGTGGTTCGGTACTGTCGGCCCCGCTTAATCGAATGCTGTCGGTTCCAAGAAATATTATTCGATTTAGCGGGGTGTTTGTTAAAACGGAGATCTTTAACATTGCATGTATGGCATGTGTTCCGGAATGTTTTATTCGTAAGAGCGGGGTATTCGTTTATCCCTCACCCAATCAAGCGGGGATGACAGTATATATTTCCATCAAAATGGAAGAATTTAATTGTACACATATTTTTAGGTATTTTAAATATTTTAAGTCTTTTCTAAAAATAAATGAAAAGAATTTAAAATGCTTGTTAATTCTAAAAATTTAGTAAACACTACATTTTCATTTTACAAAAATAACTTTTTTACTTTTCCTTTTTCAGAAAAAAAGAGGGTAACAACAGCAATAACATCAACAATAATAATAATATATTAGTTACACTGAAAATAATAACAAAAATAATAACAGCATAAAAAATAAGAATATTACTAATAGTAGTAATAGTAATAAGAACAGCAATAATAATAATAATATACATTTTCACTAATAATTATTAGAATGATAACAAAAACAGCATTTATAATAGAGATATTAATACCATTAATAATAGTAGTATTAGAGATAATAATAATTATTGTGTTATAAAATCTTTCATGTTTTCTAAGTATGCATTATTTAAAATGCTTGTTATTATTAATAAACTACATTTTACTTTTTCATATTTTTTTTGAAGAAAAATAACAGTTTAACAATCACAATATATTAAAGTACAAATAATAATAATAATTTAAATAATAATAATAATATTAGTAATGATTATGTATTAGAAATAATTATGAAATAATAAGCACAAGACTAGTAAGAACATTAATTGATAATAGTAATAACAATAATAGCAACAACAATAACAATACATTAAAGTAGTAATAATATTAATAATAATTTAAATAATAATAATAGCAGCAACAATAACAATATATTAAATAACTGACAATATTAATAATTTAAGTAATAGTAATAACAGCATTAATAATTGTAATAATTATAAAATAATAAGGAGGAGAAAAATAGAACATTAATGATAGTAGAAATAGTAATACTAACAAGAACAATAAATACCTATCACTCAAGAACAATGAAAACGAGAAAAAAAAAATCCGCAAACATAAGTATAACATGTGAAGTTTGTTCCAACGTTAGAGATGCACAAATATGCAGGTATACTGCAGACACGTGTTTCGAGGCTACATGGTTTCATGTAATAAATTTCGGCTCTAAGCATTGTCTTGTTTGTTTTGTTAATATCCAGTTCTTGCTATTTATACTGTCTTTTGTTCGAAAGTGTTGCTTTTATCGGATGACTCTTCATCCTAAAGCTCACACCCCTTGCATTGAAAAAGAAGCTCCTTGTAGCCTCGAAACACGTGTCTGCAGTATACCTGCATATTTGTGCATCTCTAACGTTGGAATAAATTTCACATCTATCGCACAAAGGTATTTATTTTCTTCATAAGCATTTGTTGCGAAACTGTAGTGAGTAAAAACAAAATAAATTTAAAGAATGAAATATGAAAAAATAATCCTCACAGTTGATATAAATTCATTTAGAATAACCTACACACAAAGCATTTTTCATGTGTCTATACTCTTCTTCGTAACATAATGCTATTATACTCCGTTACTTTTAAATAGACGTATCAACTTTAGAAATTTTATTTTACATCATTTCCATGGAAACCGCACGAAAGACAACAGTTCCACTCTTTTTTTTTATACACTGCTGTTAAGGCATTTAAATTATTTTATGTTTATCGAATTAGGCTTACGCTTTTATTTATATCATCATATCTCAGTTATTTCTAATAGTTTTCTAACAAATCTAGTGCTAAATAGTTTGTTTTACAGGGGTGATTGTGAGTTCATGAAAAAATAATTGAAACTTTTAACGAGAAAATGTGTGTGGGGGGGGGGCGTTTTTTTTTAACCAAGGTCCCTATTACTTAAGCACACCTAATTTTATAGTTAGACATACATAGTAACTAATCGCCTTTCATATAAGCAAACAAGACATATTTCATATATAAGATTAGTTTCACATAGTTTTTGGTCAAAATATTATGCATGCATTTAATTAAACTGTAAATGAGTAAAATAAAGTTACTTTTGAGCTGGTGTTTTACAAATTATCTCCAAAAAAATATATATAAATAAAAATATCTTTCATCTATTTGTCTCTTAACTAACGGTAATAAGCATCAAAAATGAGAGAAATTCGATTCTTATATCGGATGCAAATCGATTGCATTGTTTAAAATGAAAGCACCAAAATCGAAAAAGATGCAAATAAAATAATTTATGAAAGTAAAAAAAAAAGTAGAATGGCATTTTGACATTTCTATTCGATGAATATTAATAATAATTATCGGTATAGTCACTGAAAATTCGAAAAAGCAAAAACAAAAAAAAAAAAAAAAAATACCGGAGGTGGGAAGATAAAAGCATAATTAAAAATATTTTATTTCCTGTATTTTCGATCATGAAAATACCAGAATCAATCATGAAAATACCGGAAATCCGGTAAAATACCGGAACACAATCACCCCTGGACCTACCGATCACGAGTAAGAGTTATATAAATACTGTCGTCCCCGCTTATTCGGGTAACGGATAAACGAATACCAAGCTTATACGAATAAAACCGTTTGGAACCGAACATTTCCCCATAGACACAATGTTAAATATCCCCGCTTAATCGAATAATTTCCCCGGATAATCGAATAACATTTGTCAGCTTTTGCAAACATTTTTGCTTAGAAAAACGTCAAATGAAATAAAAGTGTTCCCAGAAGACCTTGAGCAAGCAAACCACTATTGTGGACTGTTTCAGAAAATAAAAGGCGGAAAAATAAATTTTTCGCAACACAAGTTGTAAGTTGTTTTTTTTTATGATTTTCATACGACTGTACAATATTTATACTCAATTATTATACTATTTTGTTGTTTACCTTTGCTTATTTCAAAATCTTTTTACCAATAACATTAATTATTTCCTTTATATAGCTATTTCTTTGTTGTTAGCACGTTTTGAGACAAAAGTTGTGAAAATGGAAAGGTAAAAAAAAATATTCCCCGCTTAATCAAATACCACGCTTAATCGAATAAAATTTTTTGGAACCGATAGTATTTCAAAAAGTATTTCATTAACGTTGATTGAATAATAGTTTACGCACAAAGCAATTTTAACCGTTTGCATTTAACCATTGTTTCAAAAGTTAAGTGGGGAAAAAGTCCATAGCGCCGTAACTATGACAACGATCAGGGGGAAAAGTGCAGAGAGGGGGAAAAGAATGTCACTTCCGGCAGCCTCTTCTCATTGCACAGGGTATAGATGACCTCTAACTTTCGAAAGACATGAATTAAACAGCTGCTAATAATTCCAAAGAAAATTAAATTTAAACCACTCCTAAACTAGAGTACTCACATCACAGCCTCCTCCTATTTTTTATAACTTTCATGCCTAGTTAACGTAATTAACAATGTGTTAATTATGCTATGTGATGATGTACTTTTATTAACAACTAGCGGCAATGCCCGCACGGCTTTGCCCGTGATATAAAATTAAAAGCTCATTTGTAAAACATTGATATAGCAGAAAAAATACTCTGTTAGTTATTATTCAACTATAATTCCTTCATAGTATGATATAAACATTTAGTATGGACCCCACACTACTTCCTTTTACGTGTAAATTTCTTAGTAGATGTCATAAGTGTTAAAATAGTGCTTGGAGTGAGCAAGATAACAATTCAAAAATTTACATCCCTAGTTTGCCGCGAAACAATGCAAAAAAAATGTTTTACAATGATTGATTTTCTAAATATCGTCGATTTTAACATCATTTAATGAGTTTTTGGCAAAATATCGCCAATAGCGCCAAATTGAACCCAAATCCAAAATATAATTTTTTTCGCCAAATTTGACGCCAAGTTGGCGATCAAAAGCTTGGCGATAGATCGCCAAGTGGTCGCGCCAATTTTATATCACTTTAGTCTGCATTGAAACAGTACAATTGAAGTACAATTATTTTTAAGAAGTGGTACAATTTAGCATGTTGTACAACCAAGGTTTGAAAAAAACCCGTTTTTTTAAGCCCAGCCCGCCTGGGTTTTTGAAATAAAACCCAGGTTTTCTCGTGTTTTTGACAAAAAAAAACCAGGGCTTTTTCGGGTTTTTTCAAGAATCATTTTGATATCATTCTCTATTCAAACATTGTGCACCTATTTTTACTTTCTATTTTCTTTGAAGCAGAGGAGTCCTGAAAAGAGGTCACTGTGGCCTCCTGAAAAGGTTCTTATTCTGCCAATTTGGAAAGCAGCGTTGTAATATTGAATTTCCTGTTATTGATATTATATTTTAAACGGATATTGAACTGAATTTATCAATTGGAATGGTTATTGCTCGTTTTAGTCTCCAAGTATTAAAAAAAAAAACAAATAGTGTGAAAGTCAGGTGGAGTTTTATTTCTAATACCCAATCAGTTGTCAGGAGAGGAAGTTGGCAACTTCTGGACCAGGTATTGAACAAGTTTAAATAATGTAATAAACTAAATATTACAACTAAATTGATTAATATCAATTCAGTATTGATCAAAATATTTGTAATATTCAGTTTGTTTCTAAACTAAATGTTTTTAACATGCAGTAAATTTTGCAAAAAAAAACACTTTAGCAACATAGTGGGGTTTTTCGGGTCGGGCCCGTTTTAGCAAACCCTGACAGGGTTTCAAAAAACACAGGGTTTTTTTGAAAAAGCACAGCACTCCTGTGTTCTTGATCTAATACCCGGGTTTTTCATCAAAACACCGCGCTCTTTCGGGTTTTTTCAGAAGTCATTTCGAAATCATTGATTTTCTATTTAAACGTTGTTTACCTTACCACAGCTGGCCACTTTTATTTTTTGTATAATTAGGTAAACCCTGAAGGAAGGTCATCGCGGCCTCCTAAAAATGTTCTTCGATATATATATATAGTTTCCTGGAAATGTTTCCAAGATTGAATATTGTAACAAACTTAACTGATCAATACCAATTTCTAGGCTTAGTATGGATCAAAATATTAGTAATATTTAGTTTGTTTTCAAAATAAATGTGTTCAATAGTAGTAAATTTTGAAAAAAAAACCCACTTTACCTACATTGTGTATAACCAAGTGGTACGCGAGCTAAGAAAAGGTTGGGAAATGTACTATAGAGATGGTATTCAAAGGCAATATGATCGGCTAAGTGTCCGATTATTGCTTATTTTGACAACAAATTGCTTTGGTGTACCTCGTGTATAACCAAGTGGTACGCGAGCTAAGAAAAGGTTTCGGAAATGTACTATAGAGATAGTATTCAAAGGTTAAGTGGCCGATTATTCATAATCGTACAAATTTTGTCTATTAATCGAGGGAGGGGAGAATTTTTTCGAAATACAGTGAACTCTCACTTATACACCGCCTCATTTATACGCCTTTTTCACTTATACGACGATTTTGACTGGTCCCAGCACATTCCATAGTAAAATAATGAGAGTATAATTCGTTTATGCGTCGCTCTAAAGATAAATATTTCACTTAATAGCATTTATAAGCATTTTCCATCACTTTCCTCTTTAATCTTTCGCCTTTATTGCTCACGGAAGGCATTTTTTCCGCATGAATTAGAGTTTGGAGAGGGACAATTATCTATGCATCGTTTTAAAGGGAACAGTTTGTAGTTATGTACAGTCTAACGTTTTTTCGCAAAACCTCCATCGAATCTGCGCACGCGCCAAGTCTCTCTAGACAGTCTCGAAATAGGGGGAGAAATGCAACGAGGAAGAAGCAAGCGAGCAAAAACTGAAGGCATCGGGAAGTGCGCATCCTAAACTTAGCTCCCCTTTTTCAAATGGAAGCGTGCAGGCGCACAATACGCAAACAGACAGTATGCTGCAATTTTTGTTTTCTCTTAATCATTGCAGTTACGTTACAGTAGTTGCCAAATAGTAGTAATCTGTCCCTTTTCTATAGAAACATTCTTATTCACTCTCTCATTAGAACCTATGTTGCGTTTTAGTCCTTTAAATAGGTCTGTTCACTTATACGTCTCTCTCACTTATGAGCCTTTTTCCGTTGGTCCCTTGCTCCGGCGTATAAGTAAGAGTTCACTGTACTTTTAATGTTTTAAAACTTTTGAGTATTCCAACCAAGAAATCAAATGGAATAAATGCACTGTCATCCCTGCTTAATCGGGTAACGGATAAACGAATACCCCGCTTATACGAATAAAAGCTCTCGGAACGAAGTATTTCCCCCATAGGCGCAATGTTGACGTTTCCCGCTTTACTGAATTATTTCTACGGATAATCGAATATGGGTCAGCTTCAACAAATATTTTTGCTGAGAAAATTTTTGAATAAATTTTGAAAGAACAATTACAAACGTAGAGAAAAAAATAGCATTCACATTCCATCCAAACATTTCCATTATTCTGTTTTTTATTAATTTATCTACTAATTCTTTAATTTTATTCGTTTATTTTCATTTATTTGACGTTGCCATTACAAAAAAAAAGAGAATACAGACGATAATTAATTTAAATATGCGACTCCAACAAACTATAGGGGCGCTGTGGCTCTCTGTTTAATGGAGGCGATGAAAAGTAAAACAAACGCATGCGGTAACGCATAAATTGCTTCTAAGCTGAATGTTTGTATATGATTTTTTTATTTATTTATTAGTTTGAAATTGTTTTTTGAAGTCCAGTGGCTATTCCAGCCAGGGTTGCTAGATTTAAGAACTGTAAATACGGGACAGGCTTCGGGGGGGGGGGGATGAAGTCTAAAAGTCGAATTTTTGCAACCTTGACTTTAACATCAAACTTTTTTCACAAATGTTTTCCTCAAGAAAAGCAACATACAATGAACAGGGCCATTTTTAAGGGCTGGTTTATAGAATTCAAACCCCCTCCGAAAATTTTCAAAACTATTACAAAAATGCCTTTTATAGTTCCTTACTGAAAGAATTATTATTGCTATTTTATTTTAACCCTACACTGCATGGTGTTGCCAATTGGCTACATGGACAATTTGTCATCCTTATGAATAGCAGAATGTAGTCATAAGGCAACTAAAATGCATAAAAAGCAAGTATTGGGTATATTTAAAGCAATTATCACCATTTATCCTCCATACATGGCAGCACTGGTCTGTTACATGCTCTTAAATGAATCCATATGCATAGCTTTTAAAATCACTCAAACTACCATGTTTTGAAATTATTTTTTACAATGAAATATTTTTCTTCGTCTTTTAAAAAAATAACATGAATAAAATAAACATTTATCTTTCGTTTAAGAAGCGTTTTACAGCAAAATAATTATTTGGAAAAAATCTAGGACATAATACACGTCTGTAGCCATTTGGCAACATTATGCAGTAAGCATCCAGAGAACACTTCGATTCATCTCTATAGTTCATTTTGTTTATGTTTCGCGCTAGCTTCTTTCTCTTTTTGGAAGGTATAATGTAATCATGCGGACCCAAAAGTGGTACTTTCGGCTGTTCTACCGTTTATAAGACCTCGCAATTATCAATGCTTAGTTGATGTTCAACAGAGTGAACAAACAAAAAATCAATAGGGAAAAGCCTTTAAAACGTGATCATTTTAGATTTCGGTTAGCACAAACGTTGTGCTTACACGGACAAGTAAAGTCATTAATAATTTTAAAATATAGTTTTGAAAAAAAACTAAAAAATACGCTTTTACATTGGAATGCGCTGTGATCATCACGGGTTTCCCTCTGATTTTCAAAACTACTGAATATCCGCACTTAAGTTTACATGTACTTATAATACATCAATATGCAATACAGTTTAGCCTTTAGTATTAAATATAATACTAAATATATTACTTTTATATTTGCAAAAAACGAAAATTTTATCTTTTATTCAGAGTTACATACATACATACATACAAACAAACCCACATGTGAAATTAATAAAAGCGTATTAAAAAGAGACCATTAGCTACAGAGGAACTAGTTACAAACCATAAAAAAAAAGAGAAAAGAAAGAAAGCTTGCGCGATAGAGCCTCCAAAAGACATCAGATTTGACATAATTGATCATCGGAAAGTACAAGTATATATAAAAAATAATGTAAAATGTCAAAATGTAGGATTACAAGAGCACAGTGCACCAAATGTTCAATTCCTCTATTTTTTTTACAAAAAAGAACTAATTTCAAGACTATCATTTACAATCATTTTTATCTGTTGAATGCATGGTGTAGCCATTTGGCAACAAAACTATTTTTAATTAGAAAGGGGTGAAAATTTAGAGTTAAATTTTTTTAAATATTTTTCCATGTTTTCTTATTACATTGACAAACACATATATTTTTTTCTACGAAAAATGAAAAATCATGCAGTGTAGGGTTAATCTTCTTATTTACTTTGAAACGTCATTTGAAAAATGAAATTATCAAAACTTCAGAATTTTACAAATGAAGTGTTTCTTCTGCAGTACTTATTTTTATTCTTCAAATTTGTAAGTACCAAACTCTATATCTAACACATCTTACAAGTGTCCTCCCCCCCCCCCCCGTTAGATAGAAATTTTCAAAAGTGCTCCTTCGATTGCGCGTATATGAGTAAACTCTTTTTTTTTTCTTCATTGAAAAGATGAGTCTTTTTTTTTTTCTTTTTTTACATTTTTCATGTGAAAACCCCTTTTAACATCTATTGCAACAAAAATCAACAGAGAACATGAAATCTTTTTGACTTTATAGGGTAAGTGCTCCAGTAGTCGGCGACAATGACATAGAACTCCTCACAAATAGTACATTTTTAATTCAAAATCAGATGTGACGCATTCACACATTCATGTACCTATCCTCAATCATCAACTAGTGGCAGTTAGGTTTCGGGTACTTTTTCTTGAATGAGTAATGAGTCATTTCATTTTGAATGGTGTGCCCGTCATCCAAGATTGCGATTCTGCTTATTTTTCAGCTAAGGTGATTCTATGGTCGACCACTGGAGCATTTACTAGTGGTGACAACAGCTTGGATTTTAACGTAAATTTTTTTTTTTTTAATTTCTGAAACAAGTAGGTGATTCACTATCAGGAAGGCTCATTCTAAAGTTTTACCTTGTTTTTGTTGCTGCATTGATAGCTGAAAGTTCTAGGTAGGCCAAGATCAGCAAAAGGTCTCTTAAATAGCCGACTACTGGTGCTTTTACACTAGATGTTATTGGCCTTATAGACTTGACGAGAAATAGGTTTGGTAAAACCCTCCCCGAAACTAAGATCTGGTTACGGCCCTGACAATCAGGCTCGCCATTTAGGGGGGGGCAGGGGGTCAATTGCCCCCCCCTGACTTTGAGAAATCAATGTATTTACATATAAGTGGGCGTGGTTTTTGCTGATTTCCGATGAAATTGCATTGCGTTTTCACCCTTTGCCCCCCCCCCCCCACGGAAAAACTTGAAATGACGTCCCTGCTGACAATGAACATATGGATAGGAACTTTATTTGTTGCCATTGCATAGTTATTTTACTTCATGAATATTAGTGGGAAAAGTTTTCACCCTAAATATGGTGAAAGTTCGTGTATCTGCTATTGACCCACTTCTTTCTAAAGTAAGACACAATTAAATCATTTACAAAGAGCTACACCACTTTTACAATGCACTGCACCTCTTTTAAATGGATTGTCACAATGATTTCTGCTTTAGCTGAACACAAGACTAAGATAATTACGCTTCAGAATAGAAAAATATTATGATTCAATCCATTTTTTTATCACTCTAATTCACACTTTTTATTTTTCTCGAAAAAATGTTTCGTTTTGAAAAATGTTACTCCCAGAAAGAATACGGGACTTTAGCCGTCCCGTATTAAGTTTCCCCGGGACGCGGGACAGTTTTTCAAAAAACGGGACAGTCTCTTGAAATCCGGGACGTCTGGCAACCCTGATTCTAGCCCATCTAAAAAGCGGTGAGAATTCAACAAGTACAGCGAACTCTCACTTAAACGCCTGCCCAAGGGACCAACAGAAAAAGGCGCATAACTGAGAGAGACGTATAAGTGAACAAGCCTATTTAAAGGACTAAAACGCAACGTAAGTTCTAATGAGAGCATGAATAAGAATGTTTGTATAGAAAAGGGACATATTACTGCGATTTGGCATTTGGCAATGACTGTAACGTAACTACAATGATAAAGAGAAAACAAAAATTGTAGCATACCTAATCACAATCTGGTCCTTTTAAAACGATACATAATAGATAATTGTCCCTCTCCAAATTCTAGTTCATACGGAAAGAAGGCCTTCCGTGAGCAATAAAGGCAAAAGATTAAAGAAGAAAGTGAAGAAACATGCTTATTGTTTAAAGAAAATAAAATAATTTGTTTACATTTTAGGGAAAATTCGGCGCATAAGTGAAATATTTATCTTTAGAGCGACGCATAAACGAATGATACTATCATTCTTTTGCTATGGAATGTGCTGGGACCATCGAAAACCGTCGTATAAGTGAAAAGGCGCATAAAGGAGGCGGTGTATAAGTGAGAGTTCACTGTATTACTAAACGTTTGTGGAGCAAACTACACAATATGCAATACACCGCCAACTCGGTTATTTCTATCCATGGACTGCAGTTTCGTGCTTGTTATGCACTCATCAGCATGGAATAGGAATTGAACGAGCTGTAGGCAAAAATCCTCTTATAGAGGGGGCGGTTACTTACTGCTTTAGACACAGTACTAGCTGACCCGGCGAACTCTGTTTCGCCTTAAAGGCAATAAATAAGCAAATTTTTGAATTTATTAAGTTTTTTTATTAGAAAACACAAAAAAAAAATAATAAGTACCTACATTAATCATCCATTATTGTTTCTGTACTTACAACCTATTTTACTGCTCTCCAGAAGCTGTCAGAACACGTGCTTTATGTCGCCCGGCGACAGAGGCTCAAAAAAGGCTTAGTTAAAAAAGATAATTTTTTCGGACTGCTTATCAACTGACTGCTCCATTCAAACAAACTTTTGTATAGATAATAGTTGTAAGAAGAACGGCCACTTAAATGCAGTCCAGGAGCTATCCCACCAAGCGCTTTCCACCCCTCAGCCTCAGAGGCGTAAAAACTCTTAAGTGACAATCGTTTCTGACAGCTTATCACACATAAATTTCAAGGGAAGTAACGCGTTTGTTTATAATTTACTTCACAAAAAAGTCAAATACTGTCTAAAATTTTTTCGTGCGACCTAAGCTGCATCTGCGCACGCGCGAAGTCTCTTCTGACTCTCTCGAAATAGGGGGGCAAAGCAACGAGGAAGTAGAAAGCGAACAAACACTGAAGGCATCTGGTAGTGCGCATCCCAAACCTATCACCCCTTTTTCAGATGGAAGCGTCCGTGGCTCCCAGGCGCACAATACGCAAACAGATAGTAACACTCAACGCACCGCTAACTTACAACCTGTTTACTGCCCTCCGGAAGCTGCCAGAACGTGTGCTTTATGTCGCTCAGCCATGGATGGAGGTGTCAAAAAAGGCTTAGTAAAAAGCCTTAGCCAAGAATACAGAAAAGCTGGTAGCTAAATAGATAATTTGCAATAAAAAATATATTGCGGTCCTCAATTGAGATAAAAACTATCCTATCATTTTAGTTAGGCCAAACTGCGTGCAAAATTTTTTAAAAATCGGTTCAGTAGCTGAGGAGTCCATTGGCCACAAACACCAGGGACACGTAATTTTTATATATTAAGATTTATGTCTCATTCTTTTTTGAGAGTTTTCTCCTCTTCTTTCTTTTATTCAATCAAAATATGCTACGAATGATAATTTTAGAGCTTCTTCGGACGCATCCATAAAAAGTAATTGCTCGGAAAACTATTGCAAAAATTCTCTTTCAATGCACTCTGTTGATCTTATGTACAATGCTAAAAATAAACAGTTTTGCAAGAAATCTATCTGTGAAAAGGCTTAATAATAATTTAGAATTCCATTAAAAATTTCGCAGTTGTTTTTATCGCAAGAATTTTATCTCTCAAGTTGAAATCTACAAAAATTATACATCGAGTTTTATTAATCGACAGCGAGAAAAATTGCATCATTTCTAAATTGCATCACATTATAAAAAGGAAAATTTTAAACAAGAAATTCGAAGAAAACTTCGATCGCCAATAAGTTCGACGCTAATTCTAATAAGGTAGTGGAAACGAAGAACTATTTTCGTGATGAAACTCACTTATTTTATGTCACTCCACGACTAACTTGGCTCGGAATTCATCCATGTTTCGCATAAACATTACACTGCTACCACTCACGTGGAACACAATGTTTTACCTTTATCTGTCGTTTCGTAAGAAGAATAAAAAAAAATCTGGTATGGACCCCACACTACTTCCTTTTACGTGTAAATTTCTTAGTAGTTGCCTTAAGTGTTAAAAAAAGTGCTTGGAGGGAGCAAGGTAATAATTCAAATATTTACTCCCCTAATCTGCCACGAAACAAAGCAAAAAATTTTTACAATGGTTAATTTTTTAAATATTGCTGATTTTAATATCATTCAGTGAATTTTTCGCAAAATATCGCCAATAGCGCCAAGTTGAAACAAAATTCAAAAAATAATTTTTTCGCCAAATTTGTTGCCAACTTGGTGATATGTCACCAAGTTGGCGTCAAACATTGGCGACCAAAAGCTTGCCGACATATTGCCAAGTGGTCGCGCCAATTCATATCACTTGAGTCTGCATTGAAATTAACACTGATTTACCCCAAAAAAAGGGGTAAAACACCCCCTTGGGACCATTCGAATGCAACCACAAGGGGAGGTGCACAACTAGACCATCCTCAGAGCCTACATACCAAGCTAGAAGCGTCTACGGCATATAGTTTTTGAGTTATGCGACCCACATACATACATACATCCGCACATACGTACATACATACATACATCCGCACATACGTACATACAGACATCACGAGAAAACTCGTCGTAATTAACTCGGGGGTGATTGAAAAGGATTTTTCGGCTGCTTGTATGTTGGTAGGTACATATGCACGTGCTGACAGGTCGAAAAAACTACTGAACATTCATTCGGGGGTGAGCAAAATCAAAATTTAGACCCAAATTTGAGGGAAATTTTTTTCGCGATCACAATACTTCCTTTACTACGTAAAAGGAAGTAAAAATACGTTTGACACTCGGGTACTGCCGCGGTAAAGCTATTGCATAGTATTTTTTATCAACTTATGCAATGGGGGAGTTTCCGAAATTTCAAAAGTATTTTTTTCTGAAAGAGCATGCTTCAAAACATAGGAATTGACCATTTTTTTTTTTTTTTTTTTGACACAGTTATATATTTTTATGAATTATTTTAACCGGTGCGCAGACGCTATTCCGAAAAAAAAAAAAACATCTGCGCATGACGTCAGTGGTGCACGTAAGCGCGAAATCTAATTGGTTGTAGTGAGATGACGAAGGTCGTGACGTCACCGATTCCTGCGATTGGACAACTTAAGCCAAACAAAATGGTGTTAGTTGCGAGCTGTTAGGTGTACCACTGACGTCACAAAAACCACGCCCCGTTTTCAAGGTAGGGTATTTAAAAAAAATAATAAAAAATAAACTGTTGGGAAAATTAAAGTATTTTCCGGGCCCATGTTATTTTTTTATATCATTCTATCAATTTCGGTAACAAAAAGTAATACTTTTGACTGAAGGAAACTCCCCCATTATAATTATTTAATCATTTTATTTACGCAGTATTTTTTTTCTTTGATATTAATTCAAGGTTTTTTTTTGCATGTTATAAGACTACTTGAAGACGCCGGGACCATACACATGCAGGATTTTTTCACAAAACAAAGCAATAAACGTACAATTCGGACTGCAAGCAAACTCTCGATAACGCGGAAGTCCCAAGGGGCAGGATAAAATCTTCAAGTTACAGGTGTGACAGTAACTCGAACAATACTTTTTAGTGCAAATGTATTTCAGAAATGGTGTGATGTTTAACTGTCATTAACGAGCCTTTTTAACCGACGAAAACACGGAGGAGGTTCGCTATATAGTCGACCGGCATATATTTTTTTAATGTATGACCACGCATAACTTTTTACTGAATAGTCCGATTTGGATAAATGTTTGTTTGTTTGAAAGGGTACACCTTCCTGGTGGTTCCATGATGCGGGGTTTGAGAACGGAATCCTGAAGAAATTGAGGGAAATCTTCAGAATTCCGTTCATGCGCATACTCTTTGCGCATCATGAACGGAATTTCATGCGCACACTCTTTGCTATGTCTCTCGCCGATAGAGTGGCTTTACGGTAAAGACGCTGGGCTCTCATTGGCAAGAGCATCAGTTCGATTCTCGAGCGAGTCGGTGGATTTTCAAGTTGGCGAAAAAAAATGCAGTGTCTACGTCACACGGTTATGCTGCATGAAAACCGCAGTTTTACTGATGGAAAATATTTAGTCCTGATTTCCCCAATTTTTTTAAAAAATACAATTCCTAAC